>BQKN01064363.1:43452-64851 GCA_022839385.1 Asparagus kiusianus | reverse complement strand
TATATATATATACTCTCTCTTAGTATATATGTATATATAAGTATACTCTCTCTTATATATGTATATTCCCTATTATATAAGTATACTCTTTTATATATGTGTGTGTGTGTATACTCTCTTTCTTAGTATATAAGTATATATAAGTATAGTATATTACAACGGGTACTTCTTCCCCATTGGCCCAACGGGCAACGGCTACTTATGCGATTCTCTCTCACTCAAATTATAACTTATAAATATATACAATATATTTACATATAATATATGTATATATAATATATAGTTACATAATAATTTGGAAGTATATACTAATACATAATTATATAAAATATAATAATATTAAACTAATTTTTAGCATTTTTTATAAAAAAGAAAAGAAATTTAAAAAAACCTAGATGGAATGTACTTATCTATTGTGATGCGATGAATTCCAAAATAAATTTATAATTGTAATTTGTAAATGATTTATTAATTATTAATAAAGAATTTATTTTTATAATTTTTTTATTTATAATTTATGTCATTTTAAGTGATTAATAAAATTATTATTTATTATTATTTTTGTCTTTTTTATAATTTAAAATTTAAATAAAAGTTAAAAATTTGATTTAAAAAAATAAAAAAAAGAAAAGAAAAAACCCGGCCCGGCCCGGAACCCGGCCCGGTCGGGCCCGGGCCCGGACCCGGCCCGAGGTACCCGGGTCCGGGCTCCGGTTTTGCTCGGCCTGGGCCCGGATTTCCAGGCCGGGCCGGGCCGGGCCGGATGGACAGGCCTACTTAAATCAAATTGCTATTACGTCCCGATTTATGACCTGTGCGGGACTTTCTTCTATGGCCCAAGTTGACCCGCTAACAACTGGAAGCTCATGTGGGCCTAATCTGGGCTAATTTCTAAACATAGTAGTTGCATCTAAATTATTCAAAAAGTGCCCAACGATTTAAAAAAAAAAATCATGCAGGAGGAAAGTAAACGTTCTACTATCTTTTTTTTAATGCTCTACTATCAATTTTAGTCGGTACAAAGAATACATAAATTAAGTGTAAATATAAGTATCAATACAAAGTACAAACAACTAAAATTCTTGCATAAGCTTCTATGTAGGGCTCTCTATAATATTCTTTCCCCTACTTATTTCACGTCACTTCTCCATTTCTTCTCCTCTTACATCACTCTATTTGGAGCTCCCCCCATCTACATCATCAACCTTGTTTTCATCTCTCTCTCTCTCTGTTTTTTTACCACGTCATGTTCCACTCACGTAGCCTCATTCTGAGTCCCCAACGCACCTTTGTTCACATTGGGATGCAATGACATTTCTCACCAATTACGCCCTCTTTGTTTGCCATAAAGAGAAAATAAATAAGAAAAAAAAGCCTTTTTAACCATATTAGTCCCTTACATATTTAGTATTCTGAACTTAATTCCTCAAACCATTAAACTTACTAGTAGGTCCGACAATTCTTATATCATGTTAATATTAATATAGATTGAAGAGATTAATTTGAAGCAACTTATAAGAATAGAGAACATAATAGCAATTTCAGTAATTTAAGGAATCTAATAGCAATTTAAATGATTTGATGTTTAATTTAATTCTATTTTTATTTTTTTGGGAAAAAATTTTAATTCCATATCAGACCCCACTATCTCTAATGTGGGCCCATTATTTGTCAGCTTTGGTGCTGTTTGTTTTCATTTTTTTGAGATGAAAAGGCCTTGAAAGCCTGCCACAATGTCCCATTTGTGGCAGGCTTTCAAGCAAAATCGCCCAATTTAGAGGCGATTTTGCTTGAAACCTGACACAAATGGGACAGTGTGTCAGGTTTTCAAGCTTAAAAAAGAGAAAACAAACAGCCCTTAACGCTACCCTCATACTTTTTATTAGATTCTCGTTATTTCTTTTCTCCAAAAAAAAAAATAAATAAATAAATAAGCTCTCCAACCACAGTTTGAATAGCCGACAAAATACTTAAAATTTTCGATCTTTCTCGTTGTTAATGAGAAAAATTAAGAGGACCCACTCTCTAAATAGCGCCAAATTCAGTGAGAACGACCTCCAAACCCACGATCGAAAATAATTGTAAGAGCTTTTCTCTCTGCTTTTGACTGTTATTTTTCGAATATAATCGAGGCTCTAGATAGTCCTGGTGCTTTTTGATCCATATATCCGCTTAATTACTTTAGATTCTGCTGTTTTTCTGCTTGTCTCTTTCTTTTAAAAATTCGCTGAAGTTGTCAGTTTTTGTCGATAAGAATGAATTCAGGGGGCTCTGGTGGTTGATTCCTTGTGATGATCGGTGATAGATTTGGTGAATTGGGCTCTAATTTTATCTGGGTATTTCTCAGATTTGAACTAAGGATTCTGTGTTTTGTCTCTATTGATTGATTTCTTTGTTGGTTTTTTGGGGGTTTTATTATTTCTTTTTCTTTTTTAATGAAATTAGAAGCTTGATAAATTTCATCTCTTTTTTGAGTGTTATTTACTAATCCTGTTTCTAGAGTCAAGGAAGTTTGCTGGATAAAGTTTTAATAGAATCTGCTTCTAGAAGTTGTTAATTAGTGTTTTCCCCCCTGTAATTTTGCATGCCCATTTGTGCTCTTCAAATTTGAAGGTTTTTCTAGTAAGTTTTGTGTATGATTAGAGGGACCCGACAATAATTTTTGAAGCAGATAGGACTTATGTGTTATTGGTACGGTACAATTAAGTTTTGCTTCATTATATTAAGGTAGGGGGTGGGTCTCCATATGCTGCAATAAGAACATATTCTCTTTTCTATACTGCTTTCAAATTTCTTTTGCTTCATTTTGTTTTCCTTTTTTTCTCTAAAAAAAATCCCTTTATTTAGATGAATCTACTGAGCTATTCCTTAGGTGATTAGTTTTGTTTTCCTTGTAGTCTCTTCTGCTTTTGGATTAATGTTTCATGTTGTGTATAGGTAATTTTGTCACTAGTACTGCAGTTCTTCCTTCCAACAATTGCTACTTCTTTGTGTTATAGTCCTTTTTGGATTAGTAGAAAGCACGGTCATTTTGCCAAAAAGAATTTCTGAATCTCCTATGTGTGACATGTACCAGACAGAAAAATATGTATACAACAATTTGCCTGAGCCTGTCAATGAAACTGTAATATTCTTTTGAGGGGTTTTGTTTGATGCCGCGGGATTAATAGTTGAAGCAAAGTTGTTAGGTGTCCGATGATAATCACCCTACTGCCAATGCAAGTCATGAAGATAATTTATGTTAATTATTAGTCGAGATTTTGTTCCCCACCTGCTGTTTAGAGTTTAATCCAAGTGTCCACAGTTGTCACGCACATGTTCCACTCTTCGTCTTTGTATTGTATATTGCTTCTTTGGTTTGAACGTTGTGGTTGTTATACTTGCTAAATTATGTTTCCTCCAAGCAGGGAGTTATTGAGCTTGTGAGCAAATAAGACATCTCGTTATGGGTTGGTTGAACAAGATTTTTCGAGGTTCCAGCCATAGGATTTCAGAAGGGCAATACCCTGAAAGATACAATCATGATCGGACTTGGAGTGAACCGACTGGCTCATTGGTAACTTTCTAATCATGGTGTATGGACGTTTTTTTAAATGTATTTCCAAGCTTTTGATAGCATTTCTTCATTTAACTATCAGGATAGTGTATCCTACATTCTGTGTTAATTATTGTAATGTTGATTTTTTCCCCACTTTTTTATAATTAACATACCATGACAAGTAACAAAAACCAACAATACTACACACATTCTTGAATGATGAACAGGCATTGGAAATTAGGAATCTTTATGCCTTGCTAGGCATCTAGTGCAACAGTCAGTCATCACAATTAGCAAGAAGAAAGGGAAGGAATCACTTAAAAAACGACCCAATTGTGATTATACTACACGTCACAGTAAAAAAAAATCCGTCGTATTTTTTAAATTATTCTAAAAACAACTTCTCTTGATTATAGTTATTAAGTAGTATTATGTGTGTGTGTTTGTGCCTCCCTCCATGTTTTATCAATTATGTTTCTTGGTAATTTCATTTTTTGGGATCTTGAATATAGGATGGCCACTCTGAATATGAAACTGAAGATATTGATTGCGCTATTGCCCTCTCCTTATCCGAAGAAGAAAACAGAAAGGGAAAGGACGTTGGTAAGTGTTATGTTATCACCTATAATTATGATATGTATGAAATGATCCTGTTATGTTCTTCTATCTCCTTCCTTTTTTTAATAGGATTTTGACTGGTTCGATCACATGTGTGCTTGATTTTTTATTGAAAATTGTTAATTAAACAATTTACGTCCTTGTAAATTGTTAGAGCTAACCTCACACAAAAATTCTGATCAAATTGCCTATTATTTACCGGTAGGAAAGGAGGAGGATATATAACCTTTTAGACCACATACAAGAATTATCTTCCTCTGTTCCTCATATGGAGAAAAATCCATTCCTTGTTTGTACCATCAGGCTAGAAATCAAATAGAAATACATGGCAGATATTAGAGAATATTAGACTAAAGGTGATAGTTTTCTAACATTGTCGCAAGTATGTAAGTGACACAAGTTAGTTTCCAAGTCACTTACTCAGTTCATTATATTATTCAAGTAATCAAGAGCAGCATATGAGCATAGTGAATGAGGAGAAATCTATTTCAGCAGATAAGGTTTTTTTTTTTGTGATTTATTAAAGGAGCAATTCTTGTTTTCTAACGATATGCCGGGATGAAGGTTGATTTTTTTTGGCTTTAGGGAGAAAGAGATATCTAGCTGTAATCAAGGGACAAAATTACATAAAAGTTTGGGGCAAAGTCTTCCTAACACTAGTAGGATTCATGATAATCTATCTATTAGGTACTAGAGAAGGTAAGTATATTTATGAAATCAAGATAAAACATTAAGACAAGCTAGGAGAGTGCTGAAAATTAAATTTAAGGAAAAACAAAGGGATAGATATGTTTTCCCTAACAATTTATGTTTCTTGTTTCACAAATCATTTCTTTTTCTTTCTGAACCTTATTTTCTGAATAAAATGTGTCATATCAGTCTGAGAATTTTTGTAATTAAACATGAAAAACTGCTGCAATTTTGGTTTGCATATATAGCATTTCTGTTTTAAGACTGAAGTTTCTTCAGGGGTTTTATTTGTATTATTATTGATTTTCTAGATAATGGATCTTATTTGGAAGAAGATGAACATCTAGCGAGGGCTTTACAAGAGAGTTTGAATGTTGAGTCACCACCACGCCAAAATGACCGCATTCATGAACCACATATATACGATCCACTACCTTTTTTCTTTCCCTCGAGAACTAGGTAACGTTCTTAGAGCTGTTTTGTTCATTACATTCGATGTACTTGCCATGTGAGCTACCATTTTTTTGTAATAGAAGCTTTAAGGTTTATTCTATGATTAAGAAGAAGAATTGTTGTATCAATAGAAAGAAGAAACAATGCATGTAAAATTGCAAATTGGAGGTTAGAACGATACTTAAAAAATAAGTAAACAAAATAAATGCTCTAGTATGTGAATTAACCGGAAAAAATATAATCATCTAATTGGGATTTTGGTTTGTGGGACAGCCAAACCTTATCAAAATTTTGCCTAGTCTTGTATTTTGAAAGAAGAGCAGAAATGAAAGAGGTCAAAGTAATCAGTCCCTAAATTGTGCAGGCATTTCAATTGGCAGCCTTAGGTTGAGAGGAATAAATGAAGGCTCACAGGGACTCTTTCTATTTTAATGCGGGCACTGAAACCCTACTCCATTTGCATGAAAATTAACGTTGTTTTCTTTTTTTCAGGAGATGTGCTGGGTGCAATGGCGAAATCGGCAATGGCCGCTATCTCAGCTGTATGGGTGCACTTTGGCATCCCGAATGTTTCCGTTGCCATGCCTGTAACAAACCTATTTCTGATTATGAGGTAAAGTAATATTACTTAACTTATAATCCATAGAGAGCTTGTCCCTTATACCTGCTTATTTTGGCTCAGTTTTCTATGTATGGGAATCACCCCTACCACAAGTCCTGCTACAAGGATCGCTATCACCCAAAATGTGATGTTTGCAAACAATTTGTAAGTATTTGCCACCCCTAACTTATTAATATTTATTGAAATGGTTTGTGTTGTAATCTATTAGAAGTAATGATCTAGTTAATTAGTATCATTCATAATAATTTCCATAATAAGATAGAAATTGAAACTTGATATCGATATGACACATTGACACAGTACTTAGGAGTTAGAAGCCAGAGAGAAGCTATAGTCCTTTCGATGGCTTCAATCCTCGATTACAGTTAACATTTACTATCCACCAATATCTGATATATGAACTATATTATCATTGCTCTCGATTCTCCATTATCAATAACAGCACATATCATATATCATTGATGTCTTTGTAGATTCCAACAAATTCGAATGGCCTCATTGAGTATCGTGCACATCCTTTTTGGCTACAAAAGTATTGTCCTTCACATGAGCGCGACGGTACTCCAAGGTGCTGCAGTTGTGAAAGAATGGAGGTTGGTATCAATTCATTTCTTGTTTGTTTTGCATATGAAAATTTTCTCTAAGGCTCATTCCAGATCAAGATTTTTGAACTTTACCTAGATAGGTTACTGACAATATGCTACCAAGAAATGACTAACTTGTGAGGAATCCTAGTTCTTTGTAATTGTCAGGTGTTTGGTTAGCTGAAAGTATGAGAGAAATAATTTCCCAGACACTAAATAAGATGTAGATGCCTGCTACTTTCTTCTTTGATCCAAATCCTACAGCGGCAATTTCAGTGTTCAGCAAAAGCTTACACAACAACTTGACTAAACTAAAATCGTGTCGTTCAGTATGATGTCACCTATCTGGTTAATTTGCATCTAACCTAACCACTTGTGTTGATAAGGAGGCACATTGACCTACAAGTCTACTGAACTCTTATAAAATAGTATGTTATATTACTTCAGAGGATCAAGTGATTTCTGTGCAAAGTTCATAGACCTTTGTTTCATCTCATGTTTGTTTGCTTATATTCACTTCTACTTGTCATACTGATACTCCAGCCAAGAGATGCAATTTATATCACCCTGGATTATGGTCGGAAACTCTGTCTGGATTGCCTGGATTCTTCAATAATGGATACCAATGAATGCCAACTTCTGTACCTTGATATCAGAGAATTTTATGAAGGTTTAAATATGAAATTGACTGACTTCTGAGGGAATCCTAGTTCTTGGTAGTTGTCAGGTGTTTGGTTAGCTGAAAGTATCAGAGAAATAATTTCCCAGACACTAAATAAGATCCAGATGCCTGCTACTTTCTTCTTTGATCCAAATCCTACAGCGGATAACAACTTGACTAACATCGTGTCGTTCAGTATGATGTCACCTATCTGGTTAATTTGCATCTAGCCTAATCACTTGTGTTGATGAGGAGGCACATTGACCTACAAGTCTACTGAACTCTTAGGATCATAAAATAGTATGTTATATTACTTCAGAGGATCAAGTGATTTCGGCGCAAAGTTCATAGCCCTTTGTTTCATCTCATGGTTGTTTGCTTATATTCACTTCTACTTGTCATACTGATACTCCAGCCAAGAGATGCAATTTATATCACCTTGGATGATGGTCGGAAACTCTGTCTGGAGTGCCTGGATTCTTCAATAATGGATACCAATGAATGCCAACCTCTGTACCTTGATATCAGAGAATTTTATGAAGGTTTAAATATGAAATTGAACCAGCAGATTCCGTTGCTTCTGGTTGAGAGACAAGCTTTAAATGAGGCCATGGTGGGAGAAAAGAATGTGAGTGAGATGAATAACAAATTCATGCAAAATATGAAATATATCTCGTTTAAGTTATCGTAATTTTTTGTTATTTCCTCCGTGTTGGTTGCAGGGTCATCATCATCTTCCTGAAACCAGAGGTCTGTGTCTATCTGAAGAGCAGATTGTCAGCAGTGTAAGATTTCATGTTCTATATCATTATAAGATGTATTTCCTGCCTTTTTGTACTAAAAATTTTCTAGCCTAAAATACTAACTAGAAAATCTCAATCAGATATCAAGAAGGCCGAGAATAAGAGGTAACAGGATCATTGAGATGATTACAGAGCCATTTAGGCTCATCCGGCAATGTGAAGTAACAGCCATTCTTATTTTGTATGGACTACCAAGGTATCGCCTAGCTGTTTGTAGTTTTATTTTCTCACCTGACCTTGTTATGGTTATCGTTAGCTCGTATAAGTATTCCTTTTAGGTTTTTCCATTTTATTCCTGAAGGCATTCTATAAATTATTGTTCCCATTTCGTATTTTATGTTTCATATTGCAAAACTTACATAAGCAATGATGAAACTTTTGACTGCAAAAAATGCTGCACTGCTTATATTTTATTTATGCAGATTGCTGACAGGGTCAATTCTGGCCCATGAGATGATGCATGCATGGCTACGGCTAAATGGTACTTTCTCCACTTTCTTTACTCGTTACTTTATATCCATTTATTTTGCCTTGTTAAGCTTTCTAGATGAAACTCATATCTCCTGATAATCTTTGTCCGAATAAAATATTGCATTTAGCATTGTGATGATTGGTGGAGAGATCCTGCCAACTAATTAATTTGGCATTTCGATCAATAGAGATTACTGGATTGGAAATTACTTGAACTACCTAACTGGATCTTAGCAAAGCAACCAAAGAGATAAAAGCTTCAAAGTATCCATGACACAAGTAGTCTAGGACAGGGGTTGAAGATTATAAGTTAAATTATTGCAACCTTAGAGGCCCAGATTTTACATTTCTGATTTAAAACATTTACTAAACACATTTCTTTCTTAGCTATGTGGAAATATTTATTATTGCTATGGTTAATGGCATCGCTTCGTGTCTTAGTCATCCTTTTACCGATATCAACTTCCCTATGCTATTAGGTATCTTGCTTTCTACCATCTTGATGTCATTAACTTACCCATTCCGTAATTAATCACAAATTAGATGAAGTTGAGAGGAGAGTTGGTTGAGGCAGACTTGCTCAGTACGAGGAAATCACAAGTTCAAGTCCTCGTCATAATAAACTAGTCAACAGTTTAATCAATTTTATACTATTTTTAACATCATTTTATGTCCATGTATATGATGCATGGTAAATATTGTTCAGAATCTTTTCAATTTTTTGGTCAAGGTAGTTTAGAGATACAAGTCAAATGCAACATGATTGAACTTTCAAGTGTGTACTTCGGAGTTTGGAGTGGAGTTTGTTGGACAGAGTTTCCCATCAATATAAGATTAATTTGTAATTTTCATCATGGAACTAGTTTTTTTTTTTTCCTTTCTTTTTTTAGGATATCGAACTCTCCCTCCAGAAGTAGAAGAGGGTATCTGCCAAGTGCTAGCTCATATGTGGCTGGAATCTGAACTTATGTCAGGCTCAGGCAGCAGCAGTTCATCCACCTCAGCATCCTCGTCATCATCCACATCATCAAAGAAAGGAAAAAGATCCGAATTTGAGAGGAAATTCGGGGAGTTCTTTAAGCATCAAATCGAGTCAGATTCTTCTACGGCATATGGAGAAGGTTTTCGAGCAGGCAATGAGGCAGTAAATAAGTATGGCCTCAGGAGTACACTTGATCACATAAGGTTGACGGGAAGCTTTCCATATTGATTGCGAGCATGATTTCACCATTGTTTCGATCGTACAAGGAGTATACCCTATATATAGTGCAAGCTGCAGCTTCTACTAAGTTATAAATGCATGCAGTGCTTATACCACAAAATAGAGAGAGAGAGAGAGAGAGAGATACTACAGAGCCCCCCCGCGGGGGCGCCTTCTTACTGTGGAAATAAACGTTATAGTGCATAAAATTATGTTGTTATTAGTTGATGATGGTAACACAACATAGTACATAGGTTTTACTCAGCGTATGCTCGGTATAGTTTGTGGGAGTGCATTTTTTACGTTTACTGCGTAATCTACAATATGAGCCAGACCAATCAAATATGATATAGCTTATATAGATTAAGGATTGATGATGGCTTGAGCCCATAATGCATGTATGGGTCTCTGTAAATACTTGTCGGAATTAGTGCATAAAATTATGTTGTTATTAGTTGATGATGGTAACACAACATAGTACATAGGTTTTACTCAGCGTATGCTCGGTATAGTTTGTGGGAGTGCATTTTTTACGTTTACTGCGTAATCTACAATATGAGCCAGACCAATCAAATATGATATAGCTTATATAGATTAAGGATTGATGATGGCTTGAGCCCATAATGTTTACCATGTATGGGTCTCTGTAAATACTTGTCGGAATTGAGGCTTACTGTTTTAAACGAGAAAAAGTAAAAAGGGTTTTGATTATTGACTTGAAATATGACGAAAATGAGACATATGCTCGATTGCTAGAGCTATTTGTGTGCGATGAGATCACAAGTTCAAACTAGGGATTAGGGAACTCACTTTCATAAACTTCAAATTTCAGAAATTTTTAGCATTCCATCAACCTTATCACTGCAATGAAATACCAAACCTCCAGGCTGAGTGTCAGATGATCAAGCTGTGGCCAGCGGAAATGGGGCTATTGTTAATAGTTATTTAAACAAATTTTGGTTATGCTTAATTTTAAGTTTGATCATGATATTCATGGAACAGAACAATTCTAAGGTAGACCAGACAGGTAGATAATATATTAAGGGTAAATTGCACTAAACTTCCAAAACTTTCAGCGTTCTGCAGTAAACTCTCAATAACTTTTGGAATTGCAGAAAAAACTCCTAGTAAGTTTCTGCATTTGCAGATAGCTCCTATAAATTAGAACCAAAAAAAATTAAAATACATTTTGGAAGTTCTTGGAGGTTTAGTGTAAGTAACCCAAAAGATATTGCAGCTTTTCAGCAAAAGTTATTGGGGATTTAATGTGATTTTGGAAGTTATCGGGGGTGGAGTTCTTGAGGGTTTAGTGTAATTTACCCATGTACTAAACCAGAAGCCCCACCTCCTTTTCTTGCTTTCATGCAGCCCTTGGCAACTACTCTTCCCAACTTCTCCATTCAATAAATTTCTTAAGACCCAGTTAGCAACCAAATTTAAGCTCTCTTGATTATATTTATATTTATAGCTCACTAAATACTTGAGAGCCACAGTTCCATTTACTATTATTTTTATTTTTTTTCATGTAGTCATAGAGTGCATATCAGGAGAGGAGAGAGATTATGGTCAAGTACGAGATGAGGACAGAGTTGTCTAATGGTATGCCAATGTGCAGCAAACAAAAATAGAAAAGAAAATAGACTTGATCACCAATGGAAAATATGCACAGGATCTCAGAAGAGAATTAATAGTTTTATAGAACATATTCTTTACAATATATCAGATGCTTTTAAAGTGTCTATGTATACAGTAAAAAAATGTTTAACAGGGTGTTTACTTGGTTTTTCATTTTACAGTGGGCTATACTTCTTTCAGACAGCGTGCGTTCATAAATTTACATTAAACCCCATAATGGTTTTTTTTTTTTTTTTTTTTTTTTTTGCTGTGTCTAATTTCCTTTGAGCTCCCTCATTGTTACCTTAGCCTTGGCCTAGACTTCAATCTGCAGAGAGTAAAAATATAGAGAATTAACTCTTTTTTTTAATAGCGCAAGTGAATAGAAAACTCTTCTGAAGCCTTTAGAAAAATAACCAATATTAGTAATATACAGAAACAGAATTGTTTCTTGGAAGGATTTTGCATGAACATGATAAAAATTCTCTAAATCTGGATTTCTTTTTTTAACAAAGTTCGAACTTGGAAAGTTTGTTTTGGATGTTAGAATGTTACCCCGTTGGAGTTCAAGCCCTTAATCTCAGAAATGCAACTGTCGATCTAACTCTTGCTGTCTATCTCCTTCAACCTCAACCATCCCAAAAGTTGCCATTAATCAACTTCGAACTGTATGAAAGTGGGGAACTGAGAAGAAAACATATTAGCTCGTCACGCTATCGCTGCTGCCAACTAGCTCAGGTACTTCATCTAGTAAGCGATTCATCTCGTCAGGGAACTCAAGCTTGGCTCGGTTAGTCTTCCCTCCAATAACAACAGTGGTTCCGTCTTGCAATGCCCATATCTACAAAGGACACTGAGGCCGTTAAGATTAATCTGTACTAATGAACATATTCATAAGCTACTAAAACAATGATATATATATCACCTGAGAATGAGATAAATAGCTGATGCAAGTAGTAAGCATCAAAGCACCAAACCCAGCATAGACTACAGGCACTCCAGGATCCGTCTGCAATAAAGAATAATGAGATATTAATCATAATAGCAGACAATAATGGTAGACGTTGAATATAGAAAGATCAAGGCACTCCAAGAAATGTAGTTGTTGTTATCACCTTTAGATCAAGACCACTACTGCCAATTGCATCTTCTATCACAATTCTTATACCATCAATATCGATTGGAAGTTTTGAAGAAGGTCGGCGCACCCCTGCAAATTTCCCCTCTTGATCATACAAGACAATTGATTGTAAATCACGAGCAAGCATTGATCTGAAAGTTGAAAGAAGATGGGATTATTGGTTATCACCCTGAAAAAAAATGCAACAAGGAAGAAAATTGACATACATTCCCTTCACACTAGAGGAATCATCATCTGCAACAGGCAGAAAGGTCCCATAGAGCTTCTTGTCACCATTTATTTGTAAAGGAGCCACAGCCAAATTGAATGGACCCTCGCCGTTCTTTGTCACTTGGAGTGCTGAAAAACCCCAATCCGTTTGATAAATTGTAATCCCACCATATCTCAGAGGATCATTAACACTAATTGTTTTCCTCATGACTTCCTTCCCATTAAGGTCAAATAATGACAAGTCAGTGTGAAATTGTGAAACCTGGGGAATTGACATAAAATTGTTAACACGATGTCTAAAAAGGGAGAGGAAATATGAAACATTTGACAGAGAATAGGCTGTCATCAAACAAAAAATAATGAGTTTTTCCCTTGAGAAAAGAAAGATCTTAAGAAAGCATGAACATTGTAAGTAAAACAAAACAAGTCTCCTGAGTACGAGCGGAAGGCAAAAGGAAGTCAGAGAAAATAAAACAAGAACTTGTAGAAAGAGCATTTACCTCACCACTCTCATAGTAGTCCATATAGAATCGGTTGACATGAACTACGGTGTTGAAGGCTTCTATAGGAGTAGAAAGAAAGCCATTAGGAGTCATGACATCACCAACTACAAAGTTCAGGCCCTGAGGAACATTTACAGAGCCTCGAAAGCTTCCACAAGCACTAAGAGTTGCTCCACCCATGACTAGAAGCATTGCTAGATGCACCCCAATGGGAGCAAAGCGACCAGCCATTCCCTTGAAGGCATACAAAGCAGGCCCTTTTACAAATACCTGTACAGTTTAACAAAGATACTACTAAGATTTTGAGCACTTTTGTCAAAGACATGTACGCTTGGAACAAAAATGTTTATATATGTTCATGTAGAAAATCAGAAGTTTAAGTAACTATAGTATCGATCTATAAGCTAACTTCCTGCACCTAAACGAAATGACACAGAGAATATCATGTTTGATCAGTTTCCTAGTTACACTGATCACAAGGTGATGTGTGTGATGTCTTCTGAGTTAAGTTGCATGGAAACCAGTATGGGTACCGGTGTGGATGTAGGTGCGGGTGACACGACAAATATGTAAAATATAGGGTAGGGGGTCACGGCTACGTGTGCGTGTATTGAAATTAATAATTTACATGAGATCATTATAGTTTTGAACTTGGGTATGGGCTGAAACAAACCCGACCCATATCTAACTAGTTTCAAGAAATGGATGTGATGGGTAGACTATACACCCAAGAAGTGTTTGACAAGTGCTTTAAATTAAAACATGAATCATATAATTGGTACATATCATAATAAATGTATGCACATATTCAAGGAGTGTTCATGAAGTTTGGGTATGGGAACGTGTCGGGTACATGTCGGTTACCAGTCCGGCTTCATGATTAAAGTACCCGGGTAACATAGCTTCCGACACATTTTGGAACATTTTCATGGATTTTCTGGTTTAAACATAGTATTTAGCGCTACCAGGTTCCAACATAACTTTTACTGAAACCCATGTACTTTTACTCTAAAATAAAATGATAGGTGAGTATCGCTATAACATAATGTGTTAAAGCTTATTGCAGGTGTGCAAGAGTCTGGCTCTGGTTCAAACATGAGAGGCAGAGTCCAGTTCTGGTACAGAACCAAACATGGGAGGGTATCCCTTCTCTTCCAAAAGATAGAATCAAAAGAGTGTATGAAGTTCAATTCAAGGAAAATATAAAAGGTATCTAGAAAGCAGGTAAAACACGAGATGGCTTAAAATAATTCCTAGGACAATAGAAGACTTGTATCCTTTTATAATAAGGATAGAACATTAGATAAATATCATTACAAAAGAATGGTGTATGAAATGGTGAAGTACTAAAGTTCCTTGAAATGTCACGTGATCAAGTTTAAAATTGATGATTCCGGGGGTCGTGTACAAAACTGACAAAACTGACTTTGAACGAGAAATAGAGTGAACTACTTGAATTGCATATGAAGAGCTCCATAAATATTCTATGTTCGGGCCACACCCACAAATAGGTTTACAACTCTCACAAACTAAACCCTCAAATAGGCTCATTGCTTTTCTTCTCAAGAAAAGGTCAGCCTTCAAATATTTTTTCTCTCTTCACGAAACCCTAGGACTTTTCCCTACAGCCGCTGTTTTTCTTCTCTGCCGAAAAGTGACTCACAGCCGAAAACAATTCCTTCTCGCACCTTGCTTCTGCAGCCGCCAAAAGCTCCCTGCACCCCCTCAATTGCACACAACCCTAGGCTAAAAACAGAGTATTTATAGGCCATGGTTTCGGGTACATGGGCCTCTTTCTCCGCTAGACTAAAGCAAAGAACACAATGTGTTCACAATTCACATGATGACCCCCACAATCAATCAATCTATCTGTGTTCAATTTGTTCACCTGTGAAGTTTTCCCAATTGGCAATCACGTGGGTGTGGCCCACCACCCGTCCTTCATGTCCCGTTCATTCATAATTCTCCACCTCGGTGAAGTTTCTATCAAAACTGAGCCGACACCAAAGTATCCAATTGTCTCACTTGTTGTGTTCAGTACGCCGTGAAACAATTCACGACAACGGACTCAATCCATAACAAGTAGAGACCCAAACGGGAGTGCGAACACTCATCCAAACGTCGATGTCTACTCACCAAATCGATCTCACCCCCCATCAAAATCCAAAACCGGTTGCATCATAAAGACTGCCTACGTATCCTCTTGCCCAAGGAATCAAGCCTTACGTAGTTCACCCAAATGGCCGCAAACGACCTCAATCCAATAGAAGAGTTCGCAACCCTTCTCCAATATCATCAACTCTGCGGCTGATAGCACCTCCAATGGCCTCAAACACCTCCACCTGAGGTGAACCAATGGCCATATCCAAACTACATCTATCAGCTGCACTCGAATCAATCAACCTATCATCTGCATCCAAATCCAAATGACTTCCACGCTGTGTCACCTCAGCTGGAATCCCAACTAATGCAGAATGACCTGGAGTATGTGGAAAAATCCCCACCAAGTGTGGAGTAGCATCAATCTCTACCCGCTGCGATACCTCTAAGGTCTGTCCAAAACTCTTCACCTGCTGAGAGTCAATTGGCTTCCTCATCGAAGCTTCATCCAAAGTGACACAATTAGACCTATCTTCCAATGGACTTTTACCTCCAATCGCAATAGTTAGCAACTCTTTAATAGGATGACCCAAATATATCGAAACCACAGTCCAGAAACTCTTCTGTAAACCATTGCTCGACCACAAACACCGATCCTCCTCCAGCAAGGCACGGTTCTTCGAATTATTCACCCTATCTAGCCGCCCCAAGATTTCCTTTCCAACGAAGTGTCTCGAAATGCCGTAAGCTCGGCTCCAATACAGAAACAGATCCATTTTGTACCTCCCATCAGAATGAAGTACCTTCACCTTTCTGTCCATCTTACACTTCTTCAAACTGTTAGAGACTACTAGGACTTTCTCCAATGGGGATTTGGTTGCAATCCAAACACGCCTAGAACAGCCACCAACAAAGAAAACCAAACGCCTATTACCTCCCAATGATGCCCCCTTGGAAGGCCCCCAAACATCCACGTGAACTCCTCCATAACAACCCTTAGCACGGTGAATAGAGGTGCCAAACTTCACCTCGGTCTTCTTGCTCACATCAACATGTTCACTGGACTTCAAACTGCAGGTCTTCGCACCCTCTTTCAATCTATGCGAGGAATCAATACCGGAATGGCCAAACCCCACATGCTGCAGTCTAGTCGAATCAACAGAAGTCATCAGCTCTCCACCTGCCACTATACCTCCAGTCAAGTAATACAGGTTATTCCTCCTGACGCCCTTCATCAAAATACGAGAGTCTCTCGCAACCTCGAGAACCATGTCCTCAACACGAACCTTCAGACCCTCTCCAACCAAAGCTCACATCGAGATCAAGTTCTTCCTCAAAGAAGGAACATATCTCACATCGTTTAACTCTCTAACAGTCCCGTCAAACATTTTTATGCGAATTCTTCCTATCCCAAGGATCTGATATGCACGGTTATCAGCCATGTACACCACACCACTATCTAGCTTCTCAAAACTGGAGAACCATTCCCTTCTAGGGCACACATGATAGGTCGCACCACTATCCAACATCCATTCAGATTCCTCCGAATAGCTATCTGTAGGACTGATAGAAAGCGAATAAATAGAAAAGTCAGAATTATTACCATCCGATACGATGTTTGCTTCTAATGATGGTTGCTTTCCTTTTCCCTTCTGCTTATTCTTCATCCATTCGTCGAGCTTTGGGCAGTCTTTCTTCCAATGACCAGTCTCCTTGCACCAAGCACACTGATCTTTTCCAATTGTAGGATGCCCTACTCTAGACCGTGACTTCCAATTCTTCCGGTTCAGATTCTTCCCTCTTGCGACCAACGCCTCTGCTACCGACTCAGTCGAATTCTCCTTATCCTTCTTCCGAAGCTGATAATTCACCAGTACAACAGTGACCTCACTATACGAAAGAGATGCCTTCCCATTAATCAGTGTATGGACGAAGGTCTCATATTCCTCGTCAGGCAAGGAACTCAATAACAGCAACGCCTTATCCTCATCTTCAATCATGACATCCACATTCGCCAAATCCACAAGAAGCTTTGTGTAGTGATTCATGTGATCTCTAATGGAGGTTCCCTTCTTCAACTGGAAACGATAAAGTCTCCTCTTCAAATGCAAACGGTTCTCAACACTCTTTGTCAGATACTTGCTTTCGAGAATCTCCCAAATCTTCTTTGCAGAAGTCTCATTCATCACATCATATTTTAGATCTTGAGTCAAACAAAATCTAATCACACCACACGTCGTTCGATTTATCTTCTTCCAAACATTCTCTTCAATCTCATCTGTCTTGCCATCTAACTCCAATGTATCCTCCAAATTCTGCGCGTTCAGCGCATCCAAAACCTCACATCTCCATAATCCAAAGTTGTTTGTGCCATTAAATTTTTCCACATCTATCTTCATAGAGTGGATATTCAAACTCTGAATGGTCTTCGCGCCAGAAGCACCACCCTCGACACCCGAAGCACCTTCTTTCCCCGACATCTTACGCACCAACGAACAAAGAATAGATCCAAAACTAAAAAGATAGTCTTTACCAAAAGATCCGACCTTTATCACCAAATAAAACCCTAAACGAGCCTCCAAATTGATCTACTCCTCCAAATAGCCCAAGCGTAGTCCGAACTCTGATACCACTTGTTGTGCGTAACGGAAATTTTGGCAGAATTTCGGGTGCACAATAAGAGAGAAAAATCAATAAGAATTCTTGTTTCTCAAAGTGAACAAGAATCTAAAGCCTAATATCTCATCAAAATGGGATATTAGCTCTTCCTCTCGTCAGCTCTAGGACTGTGCTTCGAGGGATCCTAAAACTATTAGGATGACCACAAACTCAAACAAACTAATTTTACGTGGTTCGGCAAACTACCTACGTCCACGGGGCAAGGAGGGGGGAGATCTACTATTAGAGAAAAAAATACAAATAGGTTTACAACTCTCACAAACTAAACCCTCAAATAGGCTCCTTGCTTTTCTTCTTAAGAAAAGATCAACCTTCAAATACTTTTTCTCTTCACAAAACCCTAGGACTTTTCCCTACAGCCGCTGTTTTTCTTCTCTGCCGAAAAGTGACTCACAGCCGAAAACAATTCCTTCTCGCACCTTGCTTCTGCAGCCGCCAAAAGCTCCCTGCACCCCCTTAATTGCACACAACCCTAGGCTAAAAACAGAGTATTTATAGGCTATGGTTTCGGGTACATGGGCCTCTTTCTTCGCTGGACTAAAGCAAAGAACACAATGTGTTCACAATTCACATGGTGGCCCCCACAATCAATCAATCTATCTGCGTTCAATTTGTTCACCTGAAAAGTTTTCCCAATTGGCAATTACGTGGGTGTGGCCCACCACCTGTCCTTCATGTCCCGTTCATTCACAATTTGTTCGTTGGTGCGTAAGATGTCCGGTTTTGGATTTTGATGGGAAGTGAGATTGATTTGGTGAGTAGACATTGACGTTTGGAAGAGTGTTCGCACTCCCGTTTGGGTCTCTACTTGTTATGGATTGAGTCGTTGTCGTGAATTGTTTCACGACGTACTGGACACAAGTGGGACAGTTGGATGCTTTGGTGTCGGCTCAGTTTTGGTAGAAACTTCACCGAGGTGAAGAATTGTATATGAACGGGACATGAAGGACGGGTGGTGGGCCACACCCACGTGATTGCCAATTGGAAAAACTTCCCAGGTGAACAAATTGAACGCAGATAGATTGATTGATTGTGGGGGCCACCATGTGAATTGTGAACACATTATGTTCTTTGCTTTAGTCCAGCGGAGAAAGAGGCCCATGTACCCGAAACCATGGCCTATAAATACTCTGTTTTTAGCCTAGGGTTGTGTGCAATTGAGGGGGTGCAGGGAGCTTTTGGCGGCTGCAGAAGCAAGGTGCGAGAAGAAATTGTTTTCGGCTGTGAGTCACTTTTCGGCAGAGAAGAAAAATAGCGGCTGTAGGGAAAAGTCCTAGGGTTTCGTGAAGAGAGAAAAAGTATTTGAAGGCTGATCTTTTCTTAAGAAGAAAAGCAATGAGCCTATTTGAGGGTTTAGTTTGTGAGAGTTGTAAACCTATTTGTATTCTTTTTCTCTAATAGTAGATCTCCCCCCTCCTTACGCCGTGGACGTAGGCAGTTTGCCGAACCACTTAAAATTAGTTTGTTTGAGTTTGTGATCATTGTAATAGTTTTAGGATCCCTCGACGAGCAGTCCTAGAGCTGACGAGAGGAAGAGCTAATATCCCACTTTGATGAGATATTAGGCTTCAGATTCTTGTTCCCTTTGAGAAACAAGAATTCTTATTGATTTTTCTCTCTTATTGTGCACCAGAAACTCTGCCGAAATTTTCGCTGCGCAAAACAGGAGACAATCAGCACCAGTAAGAAATTGTTCATTGATACAAATGAAGGGATCAAATGAAGAGATATAAAGAAAAGCCATAAGGAAACAGTCTGAAAATATTCTACTTAAAAGGACATGGCACCAGATAGAAATATGTAGAATCATGCTTCTATATCGCGTACCTGCTTACGATAAAAAAATTGCGCCAGCATATTCAAAGCTGTGAAAGACTGAACGAAAATTTACCTCAAATCCAGCACCCATCAGAATTATACCCAAATCCTGAACTGACGCTCGTGGAAGAGAGTCAGAAAACTCCAGCTTGCGAATAGAATCAGCTGAATGCTTGAAAGACCACCTGCAGTATAAAGAACAAGAAATGTACTCCAACAAAATCAACACGTCGAACCCTTTAAACTAACACAAATGCATCCAATAACAGACCTCCTAGCAACTTTAACCATTGGGATCTGCGTCGTGTATGTACAAGCCATCAGTGACGCTGCAAGGAGAACCAACATGCCCAAAAACACGGGCGATGTGAACATGTGATCGAACCCAAGCCCCAGAATCCATCTCCAAGAGAAGAACCCTAGAACTGGATTTTTTTCAGGATACTTCTGAAAATAGTAATCAGGAGCTTCTCCTTGATCAATAACCGTTGCTGCAGACATGAACCAAGAACAAAAAAAACTAAGCATCCAGCCAACCATTCAATAAAAAATCGCGTCTTGGGAACATACCCAGAGCCATGAGGGCCGCAATTGTGAACATCTCTCCAATTGCCAGCGGTAGATTAGAGAGGACCGCAAGAACTCTCTTTGGAAGTCTCTTGAAGAGACCTGAAAGAGGAAATTCCCCAATTCTGGCAGCGCCATTGATAGAGCTCTTTGATTCTGACAATGGCGGGGGTTTAGAATCGAAGAGGATAACCTCCTTCTTCTTCTTCGTCTGGTTCTTGTTGGTTAGGGTTTTGGTCTTGTTGTCTTGAGGAGCTCGAAGCTGGGACTTGAATTGGGTATTTAGGATCGGGGTTCTAGAATTTAGGGTTTTAGAGGGGTTTGAAGGAGAAAGATTTAGGGGTTGGAATGCAAAAGCGAGCATTTTGAGAGGGCTGGGATATTTAGAGAGGAAAGAGGATTGAAGATTGGGTGCTTCTCCATCAGGGAAGATAGAAAAAAGGACGGAAGATTGCCGATGGGTTTTGGATAAGATAGGAGTGAAGCACTTTTGCTTCTCGTGGAAATAAAATGGCTGCTTGATGATATTTAGCTTATGAGCTTTTGCTATTGGGACAAAAAATACGGGATCAATAGGGGGGACAAGTGACATATTCCCTTCCTATTGGATAATGAGTTGATCATTATTAATGATAACCAACTCATTATCTAATAGGAGGGAAACACCTCACTTGTCCCCCCTATTAGTCCCATATTTTGGGTCCTTAAGGAATTTTTCTTAGCTTATTATCAGTTCAGTGCCCCAAGTTCACCCTTTCTTTTTACCTTGACACGCCGAAATTATTTTTGTGACACTTTGGTATCCCAAAGTTCAAATATCATTTCATTTTGATATCTCGTTGGTATCTCACTTCTATTTGTACTATATATGGGTCCGTTATTGCCGGTTGATAGGAATATATCTAAATAGCCAAATGTTCTCAGGCCGACATGAATAGAGGTATGACATGCTAAGGACTTGATAAAAAATTGGTAAAATTGATTCTCCCAAAATAACTCCAAGTATCTCCCTCATGCTTTTTCAAAGCTCCCAAAATTCCTGAAGTCAAACACACAACTCTTTTAGCCCCAAAATACAAAACACAACACTTTCAAACGTTTGAAGACCATAATACCCCCCCCCCCC
>BQKN01064363.1:32951-43352 GCA_022839385.1 Asparagus kiusianus | reverse complement strand
CCTCTTTTCATGATGTCACTCTAGGCATGATTAGAAATAAGTTTTTGCGTGCGTGGGTGGGTGGGTGGGGTAGGGGGATTCTAGTTCCCTCCAAATTCCTCCAACGGTGTCCACATCGGCGATGGAGCTTTCCTAGTGTTCGTTCATGAGGCGAATAACACTGCGATCTTGAAGACGTTGGTGACAAGCAAATGACAGAGCGTCAATTCGACGGCGCTGGCGGATTTGTGGTGAGTTGCGATGGATTCAGCGCTGCTGTTCCCAAGAAAAAGGCGGGAACTCCGGCGACTCCCGATGTGAGCTGCAAAGAGAAACTAGGGATCAAGATCTGGAAATGGTTGAATCTGAGTGCTATATTTTTTATTATTTTACATATTGTTTGTAGGCGTCAAAAAATGCTGAAAGATATCCAAATACAGCTAAAGATGAGAACACCAAAAAAATCAAAAGGACACAAATATGGACTGTCTCGCACGCGAGACGGTCTTTACTGTCTCGCCGTGCGAGACAGACTTCGCTGTCTCGCCGTGCGAGACAGACTTCGCTGTCTCGCACGCGAGACAGCTTTCAAACATTCAGAAACCGTTTCATAAACCGCCGACATGTGGCCACCAACTGTTCAAGAACGTGGGGAACGTCGTGGGTGAGAATCACGTTGATAACTGCCAGAATAACGGAGTTTTAAAACGTGGAAGGCAGTTACAAGAAAACTGTCAGGCGGTTGAGGATTTCCGAGATAGTATTTACTGTCTCGGCCGCCGAGACAGTAAACACTGTCTCGGAAACAGTTTTTTCCACAGGGCTATAAATACCCCCTGAGATCGATTTTTTTGAGGGGGTTGGATCCAAGGCTGAACAGAGAGCATTGGCTGAGCACTTGAGAGCAAACAGAGCAGAGTTCTTGAGCTTCTGGTAATTCCTTGAGATTCGAGCTTTGACTTGATCTTAAGAAGAGTGATCGTCTTACTTTGATAAGATCTTCACTTCAAATTCTCACTTCGATAAACGAAGGAAGAATCACTAAGCCCCTCACGATTCAATCAGAATCCGTGATTCGGTGGTCCACGGGCTAACGCGTCCCCGGCACAGGCAAAGATCCTACCAAGCAGCGATCCAAACAACGACCCTGCATTTGTTTCTAAAAAGTTATAATTTTCTATTTGTTGTGTAAAAGAGGTCTTATAAAAAGACTGTCTCTTTTGAATTTATTGTAATCGACCGAAGATATAATGAATTCCGCAGCAAAAATAACTTTTGACGAAAACAAACTGGCGACCACAGTGGGAGCCAACGGTCTCGCTGCCGAGACCGTCGTGTCGCAGCCGATCAAGATCCTAGTCGAATCCACGGTTGAATACGAGTTCGACCAAATCAAGTTTGAGGAATATCTCTCATCACCCTCTTCAAGGTCTTCATTGTCTAACAGGTACGAGAAGATCTCACAATGGAAGAAGGTTTACTTGCCAAGGAAGGTCCAAAGTGAAGACTCTCACCCAATTGTTACCGAGGCCTCCCCTTGCAACATTATCTCGACGACTCTCAAAGCCAGAAACTCTGCTCATAATGGTTCCTCTCTAAAAAAGGAATCATTTGATCCAAGTTCGCCAACACTGACGAAGCGGACTCGTCAGAGACAACGTCAACGCCGCGCTCGCCAAATGGCTAAGGCCTTGGAACAAACCGATGGAGTTTGTTACTATGAGGACTTAAAATCGAGGAAACATCAAATGGTTCAGTCGCCTCAACGTCAAACCACTCATGTTTCTGTACAATTTACGACGGATGAATGGACTCTTGTCAAAAGGAATCGTTCGACCCTCAAAGAATGTATACAAAAGCGTTGTACAAACGCTGCTCATGCCCGTGCTCTCTCACAACAAAGACGAGAATGGAAGAAAGAAACGGTGGTCAAAGAACCACCAAAATTATGCAAAATTTGGATTCCAAAGTCTGGAGTTGTGCAAAATCAGCATTCGGAGCCCGTTAAGATGCCATACCCACAAGGGGGTGGTTCTAAACGTGTGACTCCCGACATAACCTTGGATCGTTCAAAGACAATAATAAGTTGTCCTGAGAATGCCAACAAGGTTTTACATCCTCAGAAGAAGAAATGTTTGTCAAAAGACATCGTCATACCTGGGGGGTCATACCAACAGATGATAAGATTTTCCGACAATCATACCGATGAATCATATTATCAAGCTGGGGGTGTGAACAAAACTCGAAAGAGAATTGTCCGGGAAATGAACTCTCATTGTTCATGTGCGCGACTCATTAGAGCAGTACCATCAGAATGTGGCTGTTTCAAACGAGGAGTCATCCCGCAAAGAGCCTCAGTGCTCCCGAAACTTTTCACCAAAATATCGAAGTCCAAACCGAGACATTTCCACAAGAGAAGATCAGGTG
This sequence comes from Asparagus kiusianus, assembly GCA_022839385.1. Classification (NCBI taxonomy): domain Eukaryota; kingdom Viridiplantae; phylum Streptophyta; class Magnoliopsida; order Asparagales; family Asparagaceae; genus Asparagus; species Asparagus kiusianus. The sequence goes on along the minus strand of BQKN01064363.1, from coordinate 40,946 downwards.
TCCAAGATGACGAATTCCCTGAAGTCACCATCAACATGGCTGATAAAGGAAAATCTAAGCGACATTCAAATGAATTGAATCCTGACTTTTCCCCGGGAAGAATGGTCAAAAGAATGCATGAAGGAATACCATCAGAGGATGAACTCTCAGACACTTGTTCTGCAATCGCTTCGGATGATACAATATCTAGCACAGGACAAATCAGAGGAGTGTACACAATCACTGCTGATCAGTTCGCTCAAATACTTCAGGAAGCTCTAGCCAAACAACGTGAAGAAATTAGAGCTGAAATGAAGACAGAGAGGGAGTTGGTTATCCAACAAATGAGAGAACTGTTAGCTCAACGGCCTCAACCTCCTGAGTCCAACCAACGAGCTGAATCCAGCTGCCGCGCTCAGAATGTCATAGATGATAGTGATCCAGAAGTGGATGAAGTCATTATGGCTGATACACCTCCCAATAACGCTGGGGGTGGTTTAACGGATCCTCCTAACAACGATATTGGGGGTGGTTCAATAACATCTCTTACAGGGGGTGGTCAAACTCATCAATGTCCTTCGAATGAAGATGTAGATGATGATGAGAGAATGAAGGAGCTGGAAAACAAAGTCAACACTTTGATGACGGCTCAGGAGGTGAAGAAGACGGGTATTCCATGTTCCTATCCAAGAGAATGGGATTTAATACCATACCCTACAAAATTCAATCTGATTAACTTCACACCATTTGAGGGAAAGAGCTCGCCTGTTCAACACTTGATTTATTTCAAGTCTCATTTGGGCATGATATCTGGAAACGAGGCTTTAATGGTCCGGTCATTCGTTGGTGTAGGCGTATAAAATTGCCTATAGGTCCTTTATCACAGCTCGACGACGCCAATTCAACAAACGGACCATCGAGCGACGTATCCAAGCACGACCGTTATCCCGCCAACGCCGAAGCCAAGCCATACGCAACGGAGCAGGTTAACAAGGCGACGAAGCCAACAAATCGCACCCAAGCATTGGAATGCATCCACTCGCACGCGGAATCAAACCAACGTTTCGGGGAATCGCCGAGTCATCTAAACAAGAGCGAACTCGGTGATACGACGATCGAATCAAGATCAATTCCGGACTCGAACTCGGAAGTGGGTTTACTGCCAAATCAGGAATCGGATCAAAACGAATCGAATCCGAACAAGTCAACCACACAACCGAATCGAAGTCCAAATCAACAACGAATCTAAACCGGAAACACCGGAAAACCCGAACGACGGACGAAACGAACACACCCGGGGGGACTCGGCCCGAACCGAACCAACCCGGGGTGGCTCGGCCCAAGCCGAGCCACCCCAGGGTGGCCGAGCCACCCTGGGGTGGCTCGGCATGAGCTGAGCCACCCCAAGGTGGCCGGCAACCCCCCCTCTCCCGTGTGTTGTGTACACGTGCTCGTATGCACGGGTTCGTTTGGCTATAAATAGGGGGCTTGGTTCATTTGTTAAGAGGTTGGATTTTGGAGGAGGCGAAGCCCTGCTGGATTGAAGACTCAGATCTAAACAAGATTCAAACGTCGAAGGCTTAGGAGACTTGGACTTCCAGATCCGGTGCTCAGCGATCGTCAACGCCAAATAAGGCAGGAGTTCGAGAGGATCGGATCTTCAGATCTACACGATCACACTCCGGATCTAAGCTTGGTTCTTAGATCCCGAGATTGAGCGGTTGTTTCCTTGGTGAAACAATCCCTCCCGGCTATTATCTCCCTTTGCGGAATAATACCCGTTATATCGTGTAGATCCGACCGGATCGAGATCACGCGGTGGTCCACGGCAAATAACCCCGACGCAGGCAAAGAACCCACACAAAGCGAGTAACCGCAAAACAGGAGCTCGCGATTCGTTCGACAAACAAGGATAAAAGTTGTAATCTTTCTTTTTCTTATTTTTGATTTTCATTGTAACCGGATCTTATAAAAAGACCGGATCTTTTGTAACCGATAAACTGTTATCAAGAGTGCAATGACATCAATGAAGAAAGACACGATTTTTCCCGCGAACAATCTGGCGACCACAGTGGGAGGTTCCGATCTCGCCGACGAGATCGTTGCGTCGCAGCCGCGGATCCCGATCCCGGTCGTGGAGGAGGTCGAGTACGAGTTCGACCAGCAAAAGTTCGAGGAGTACGTGTCCTCGTCCGGATCAACCTCCGCCCGCAAGTCCAAGTCTCCAAAGTTCTCCTCCAAGAGGAAACTTCGTTGGTACGAAGAAGTTGAAGCTGCCAACGAAGATCTTGCCCCGTTTGATGCCGAAGCTGCATCGGGTGAGATCTCTCCTTCCAACCAGGTCAGATCCGCTCTGGCCAAATCTTCCGTTGCTGAGGGCGTAGCGACTCTCTCAAAGAGAGCCCGTCAAAGGCAACGTCAGCGCCTTGCGAAACAAATCGCAAAGGCAATGGAGTCTGTAGACGGGATCCATTACAACACGGATCTGAAGAACAGAAGAGGCAAACAGCCTCAACAACAGACGAATGGCAACTCCTCCAAGCCGCCAACGAACGAATGGATCCGCGTCAAACGGAACCGTTCAACCCTGGAGGAACGCATTCGGAAGCGCCGCGCACTCTCAGCGCAAGCACGGGCTCAAGTCCAAGAAGCCCGTAGAAGGTTGCAGAAGGAGATGGCCAAGAAGCCGCCACCAACCCGCCAAATATGGAAGCCGAAGTCTGAAACTGCAACTCAGGCCAAGGGACAATCAATGCAGCCTTCAAAACAAGTTTAACCTCCCGAACCATCCCGGAGAAGGAGGTCAGTCTTGGAACGCCTCGGTCCGATCCCCGATGAAAGAGGCAAAGCTCCAATTCAAGATCGTTTGGGCCCGATGAGAGAGCCCCGAACGACTCAACATGCTGGGGGTCGCTATCACTCTCAGCATGACAAGGAGTTCAAGGCTACTGCGCGTGCCAATTTGCGCATCGAAGTTCGGGAGCCCGTTGAGAATTCATGCCCACAAAGGCACGTGTCGAGGCGAGTGACTCTCGAAAGTCCAAATAAGGTAATTCACTCTCAGAAGGAAACGTTGTCATCCGATGATGATAACGTTATACCTGAGAAATCATGCCAACACACGATAGGTTACTCCGATCGAATTGACGAGTTGTACTATCGTGCTGGGGGTACGAACAGAGCCAGAAAGAGGAGTCCTCGTAGGCTCGAGACTCAGTGCCCCTGTTCCAAACTCATTCGGGCGGTATTGTCTCAGTGTAATTGCACTAAGACGGTCCCCGAAAGGGTTTCGGTGTTCGAAAGGCTCAGCACTGAGACGCCAAAGTCAAGGCCTAGACGTTTCCGACGAAGGAGGGCGGTGATTGAAGACGGAGAATTCCCGAGGGTCACCGCTAATATGACCAACAAGGGGACATTGGCACGGGATGATCTCGAGTCAATTCTGAATGCATCTCGGCGTTTAACCTGTTTGCGGTCCGGAGCCATCTCACGAAGAACGTATGGGAGGGTTCGGATAAGCTCACCTTCAGAAGATAAAGAATCGGATGCTTGCTCTACGGTCACGTCCGACAACACTGTATCCAGCGAAGGAGAACCCCGCGAGTCATTCATGATAAGCGCGGAACAGGTGGCCAAGATGCTTGAAGAAGCCATGGCCAAACAACAGGAGACCTTTAGGCTCGAGATGCAGATGGCCATGCAGACCATGAGGGAGATGCATGAGCAGCAAATCCAGGCACTGAGGAACCAGCAAGGCGAACCAAGCCATCGTAATCAGGTTGTTCAAGAAGTTGAGCATACGGATACGGATGAAACTCGCAATGCCGATGACCCTCCCGTCAACACAGGGGGTGGTAATGAGGATGCCAGCGAAGATACATGTGAAAACTTGAAGATCAAAAGCCTCGAGAGCAAAATCAATACCTTGATGTCAGCTCAAGAGGTGAAGAAAACGGGTATTCCTTGTCCATACCCAAGGGAGTGGGATTCAATCCCCTATCCGGCGAAGTTTAGTCTAATCAACTTCACGCCGTTCGATGGGAAAGGATCACCCACTCAGCATTTGATTTATTTCAAATCGCACCTGGGTGTTATTTCCGGCAATGAGCCTCTGATGGTGCGGTCATTCGTTGGCACTCTTCGCGGAGCCGCCTTCGATTGGTATCGCCGCCTCAAGCCAGGAAGCGTGAATAGCTGGGACGACATGGAGACGAGATTCCTCGCTAACTTCTTCGACGACGACACCGAGATATCCATCGGAACGTTGCTCGACGAGAAACAAAAGGACGGGGAGTTAGTCGAAACCTTCGTCAAAAGGTTCCGGAACAAAGCGTTAAATTGTCGGGACCCGATCACTGAGGAGTTCATCCTCCAAACCTGCCACAATAATCTTTCGTTGGACGTGCTGGAAGCAATAGGAACAGCACCGTCCAGCACATGGAAAGACTTGAAGGTTCGAGGGGAGCAAGCCGAACGATTCCTCCGAAGGAAGAAGGCCGAGAGGGGTCAATCGACGACGAATCCTCCAAACTCAAACTTCGCCTCCCGTGGTAAGGGCAAAACACCTGCAGCGGCTGTTGACGCTAATCAAACGTCGCAACAGCAGTCCCGGAGACAACAGAAAACTTCGGATCAGAGGCCTCAAAAAGAGTACTCCTTCAAGGACGAAGATGTTCCAGCCATCTTCAAATCCCTCCTCGACAATAACAAGATCAAGCTCCCACCGATCACGAATCAGGAGGAAGCTGACAACACTGCGGATCCGAAGTACTGCGCATACCACAGGAGGATCCTTCATCCCACCAAGGCCTGCTTTACTCTAAAGAATAGTATCCAGACCTTGGTTGAAGCCGGCGTCATAACGTTGGAGTAAGCCAGTCAAGAACGGCGAAACTCCAGTGGGTGCACGAGTATAAACTGTATCCCAAAACTCCGACCGGTATAAGAGTATAAACTGCTTCCTGACACTCTAAAAAGTATACGAGTATAAACTGTTTCTTAATACTCCAATAGGTATATGAGTCTAAACTATTTCCTTTCTTCCACGGGAAGTTCCTGGAGAGTGCCGTGCGTGGTACTCTTAAGGATAACCCGATCGTGCACCCAGTTTTGTAAAGAAAGCTGGGGGTCGATAATTCATGTAACGGGAAGTTCCCGGAAGAATGTTAAATGTAATATTCTTAGGGATAACCCGGTCATGATGAATAAAGTGATAAACACTAAACTCTTCATTTCTGAACACTCTTTTGCTGAGATGAAAGCCAGTCACTTCGTTGGATCGCTTTTCCCTCACAAAACTTTCAGTGGTGTCTGATGACTCATAGTCTCCACCACACAATTCCCACTTGGTCAAATCTATAAAAGTTAGGGCCAAAGCCAAATTCCCCTCTCGATTCCTTCCAATGAACGAGAGGTCCACTTTCAAATCGAGCGATCAAACCTTCCTACGGTCAGGATCGTCTCAAAATCCCACTTGGTCAAATCTATAAAAGTTAGGGCCAAAGCCAAATTCCCCTCTCGATTCCTTCCAATGAACGAGAGGTCCACTTTCAAATCGAGCGATCAAACCTTCCTACGGTCAGGATCATCTCAAAATCCCACTTGGTCAAATCTATAAAAGTTAGGGCCAAAGCCAAATTCCCCTCTCGATTCCTTCCAATGAACGAGAGGACCACTTTCAAATCGAGCGATCAAACCTTCCTACGGTCAGGATCGTCTCAAATCTCCCTTGGTCAGACCTATAAAAGTTAGGGCCAAAGCCAAATTCCCCTCTCGATTCCTTCTATGAACGAGAGGTCCACTTTCAATTTGAGCAATCAAACCTATAAAAGTTAGGGTTGCTTGAATCTTTTCGATTCTCGGAGTGGAGATCCCACTTCTAGTTTTACCTTTCTGGATTCTGGGGGTGGAGATCCCATCCCGAGTCTCCTTCGCATTTGAAGATAGAATATAAAATTCTTCCTCTTCAGCTTTGGGAGATAGAATATAAAATTCTTCCTCTCCCGCATCGGGTTCGTCTTTGCCCCAGGAAAAGACACCACCTTTTCAATCTTCAAAATCCGTGCCTCACCGGTACGGGGAATTTTATCCCGAATCCTAAGCAGGGATAAGTCTGCGCCTAACACGCGTCGCCGGTTTAGTCTTTTACTGATTGAAGAAGACACCAGAGTCCGATTCTGGGGAATTTCATCCCGAAGCCTAATAAGGGATGAGTCAGCGCCTAACACGCGTTGCCGGTTAGTCCTTGACCGTTAAAAAGGACAAGCCCACATATTCCACATTGTGGCAGGTCGTTATTAATAACGCCATAATCCATGCTTCACACGTACGGGGTATTTTATCCTGAAACCTAAGTAAGGATAAGTCGATGCCTAACACGCATCGCCGGTTAGTTCTTGACCGTTTGAAAAGAATGCCCGTCCGCATATTCAACATTGCGGCAGGTTGTTATTAATAACACCGAAATCCATGCCTTACACGCATGGGGAATTTCATCCTGAATCCTAAGAAAGGATATGCCGATGCCTAACACGCGTCGCCGGTTTAGTCTTTTTCCGATTGAAAAAGATACCAGAGTTCGATTCTGGGGAATTTTATCCCGAAGCCTAAGTAGGGATAAGTCAGCGCCTCACACGTGTTGCCGGGTAGCCTATTCCCGTAACAATAGCGAAGTCTATGTATTCGATATCATAGCACAAAAGTCTCAGAGAATTCAATCTCTGAGCACAACGTTACATGCGAACGGATTTAAATAATTCGCATGCTAGCCCGACTCAAACGGTAGTTGGTAAAGGCTAATCAAATCCGTTAGAGGCTGGGGGTTGGCCAAAAATCCTAAAGCCAACACCTCACACGTGTCGTCGGGTAGCCTATTCCCGTAACAATGGCGAAGTCTATGTATTCGACATCATAGCACAAAGTCTCAGAGAATTCAATCTCTGAGCATAACGTTACATGCGAACGGATTTAAACAACTCGCATGCTAGCCCGACTCAAACGGTAGTCGGTAAAGGCTAATCAAATCCGTTTAAGGCTGGGGGTTAGCCAAAAACCCTAAAGTCAGCGCCTCACACGCGTCGCCGGGTAGCCTATTCCCGTGACAAGTGGTAAGTCTATGTATTCAACATCATAGCACAAAGTCTAAAGGAGTTCATTCCTTTAGCACAACGTCACATGCGGAACGGATTTAAACAATCCGCATGTAAGCCCGATTCAAACGGTAATCGGTAAGAGCACCTCAAATCCGTTGAAGGCTGAGGATTTGCCAAAATTCCTAAGTCAACGTCTCATACACGTTGCTGTTTAGTCTTTTCACAGGAGAAAGACGAAGTCTACGTATTCAATATCGTAGCACTAAAAGGGTTAACTCTTTTAGTTTAACGTCACATGCGGAACGGAATTAAACAATCCGCATGCTAGCCCGACTCAAACGGTAGTCGGTAAAGGCTTATCAAATCCGTTGAGGGCTGGGAATTTGCCAAAAATTCTATAAGTTCGAGTCATTGACGCATCAATTCTATGAATTGGTCTCGTGACTCGAGTATCCGCCACGCTCCAATACCTTAAGATCTTAAACTGTGTATACTCCAGCAGACGTACGAGTATAAACTGTGTCAAACGTCGAACAGCGCATCACAATGAAGCCTGGACGCCGGACAACGCGTCGCAATGAAGCTCAAACGCCGGACGACGCCATCAATCGATGATCAGTTCTATGTTGAAGCAACCGACTCGAGCTAAAAAAGCAAGAAATTAAGGATCGACTTTAAGTTCAAAATTCTGACAACGGTCAGACAATAAATGCAGCACCGGAACCCCCTACAGGCATTCTACAAAGCACTGAATGACCTGAAGGAATTGAAGGAATCCAGAAAAGAAGCCATTCCAAAGTCCCGCTACACCGACTGAAGGTTGGGACAATCACATCCAAAGTATTCCAGACTCTTCTATAAAAGAACGAGGCTGAAATACTTTGGAGGGGGTATCTGTAGGCGTATAAAATTGCCTATAGGTCCC
>BQKN01064363.1:9827-30068 GCA_022839385.1 Asparagus kiusianus | reverse complement strand
CAAACCTTTAAACAGTTAGGATCGTATCAAACTCCCACCTGGTCAAACCTTTAAACAGTTAGGACCAAAGCCAAAATCCCTTCTCGATTCCTTCCATGAACGAGAGGTCCACAAATTGAACGATCAAATCTTTAAACAGTTAGGATCGTATCAAATTCCCACTTGGTCAAACCTTTAAACAGTTAGGACCAAAGCCAAAATCCCCTCTCGATTCCTTTCATGAACGAGAGGTCCAAAAATTGAACGATCAAACCTTATGACAGTTAGGATCGTATCAAACCCCCATTTGGTCAAACCTTTAAACAGTTAGGACCAAAGCCAAAATCTTCTCTCGATTCCTTCCATGAACGAGAGGTCCACAAATTGAACGATCAAACCTTTAAACAGTTAGGATCGTATCAAACTCCCACCTGGTCAAATCTTTAAACAGTTAGGACCAAAGCCAAAATCTCCTCTCGATTCCTTCCATGAACGAGAGGTCCACAAATTGAACGATCAAACCTTTAAACAGTTAGGATCGTATCAAATTCCTACTTGGTCAAACCTTTAAACAGTTAGGACCAAAGCCAAAATCCCCTCTCGATTCCTTCCATGAACGAGAGGTCCATAAATTGAACGATCAAACCTTTAAACAGTTAGGATCGTATCAAACTCCTACTTGGTCAAACCTTTAAACAGTTAGGACCAAAGCCAAAATCCCCTCTCGATTCCTTCCATGAACGAGAGGTCCACAAATTGAATGATCAAACCTTTAAACAGTTAGGATCGCATCAAACTCCCACTTGGTCAAACCTTACTACAGTTAGGACCAAAGCCAAAATCTCCTCTCGATTCCTTCCATGAACGAGATGTCCACAAAATTGAACGATCAAACCTTTAAACAGTTAGGATCGTCTCAAATACCCATTTGGTCAAACCTTACTACAGTTAGGACCACAGCCAAGATCTCCTTTCGATTCACTTTGCGAATGAAAGGTCCAACTTTGAATTGGATAATCAAACCTTATGACAGTTAGGATTATTCAAACTAATCCAGATTCTCTAAGTGGAGATCCCACTTTGAGTTTCCTTTGCATCAGGAGATAGAATATAAAATTATTCCTCTCCGACTTCGGGTTCATCTCTACCAACAAACAAGAGACCAGGAGATAGAATATAAAATTCTTCCTCTCCATCATCGGGTTCATCTCTACCAACAAAAAAGAGACCAGGATACTCCAATAGGTACACGAGTCTAAACTGTTTCCCTACCCTTAATAGGAAGTTTCTGGAGAATATCACTCAGAATATTCTTAAGAATAACCTAGTTACCTCCCAATAGGTATACGAGGTTAAACTATTTCCCGAACACTCCAATAAGGTATATGAGTATAAACTATTTCCTCCACCAGCTCTAAGTCAGGACTTCAACAACGGTCAAGCGATAAACGTAACACCGGAAGAATTTTGTCTATTCTACAAAGCACTGGATAGACCAAAAGATGAAGAGGTCAAGATTTGAAGCCATTTACGGGTCCTTCCGTACGATCTACTCAATCAAGTATTGAAGGGATTGCAAATAAGACCTGTCTTATCCAAAGTGTCCCAGACTCCTCTATAAAAGAATAAGTCTGGAACACTTTGGAGGGGGTATCTGTAGGCGTCAAAAAAAGCTGAAAGATATCCAAATACAGCTAAAGAGGAGAACACCAAAAAAATCAAAAGAAGGACACAAATATGGACTGTCTCGCACGCGAGACGGTCTTTACTGTCTCGTCGTATGAGACAGACTTTGTTGTCTCGCCGTGTGAGACAGACTATGCTGTCTCGCCGTGCGAGACAGACTTTGCTGTCTCGCACGCGAGACAGAGTTTGCTGTCTCGCACGCGAGACAGAGTTTGCACTGTCTCGCACGCTTTCAAACATTCAGAAACCGTTTCATAAACCGCCGACACGTGGCCACCAACTGTTCAAGAACGTGGGGAACGTCGTGGGCGAGAATCACGTTGATAACTACCAGAATAACGGAGTTTTAAAATGTGGAAGGCAGTTACAAGAAAACTGTCATACGGTTGAGGATTTTCGAGATAGTATTTACTGTCTCGGAAACAGTTTTTTCCACAAGGCTATAAATACCCCCTGAGATCGATTTTTTTAGGGGGTTGGATCCAAGGCTGAACAGAGAGCATTGGCTGAGCACTTGAGAGCAAACAGAGCAGAGTTCTTGAGCTTCTGGTAATTCCTTGAGATTCGAGCTTTGACTTGATCTTAAGAAGAGTGATCGTCTTACTTTGATAAGATCTTCACTTCAAATTCATACTTCGATAAACGAAGGAAGAATCACTAAGCCCCTCACGATTCAATCAGAATCTGTGATTCGGTGGTCCACGGGCTAACGCGTTCCCGGCACAGGCAAAGATCCCACCAAGCAGCGATCCAAACAACGATCCTGCGTTTGTTTCTAAAAAGTTATAATTTTCTATTTGTTGTATAAAAGAGGTCTTATAAAAAGACTGTCTCTTTTAAATTTATTGTAATCGACCGAAGATATAATGAATTCCGCAGCAAAAACAACTTTTGACGAAAACATTGTTATAATTTTTTTAAAATCGATGACTTGAGATTAAAGCAGAGTCTGTAAATTTAAATATTGTTATTATTTTACTATAATGAGTTTGTTGTTAAGGTTATGAGTTAGTTGTGAAAGAATGTTATGAGTTGGTTGTGAATGTTATAAGCTGGTTGTGAAGGTTATGAGTTGGTTGTTAATATTATAAGTTGGTTGTGAAAGTTATGAGTTAGTTGTGAATGTTATGAGTTGATTTTAATAACAAACTCATTACTGAAGTTCACAACCAACTCATAACATTCATAACCAACTCATAATCTTAACAACAAACTCATTACAGTAAAATAACAACAATATGTAAATTTGCAGATCTTGCTTTAATCTCAAGTCATCGATTTCAAAAAAAAATTATAACAATATGTAAATAATAGTAGAGAGTTATGAAATTGATGACTTTAGATTAAAGCAAAGTCTGTAAATTTACATATTGTTGTTATTTTACTGTAATGAGTTTGTTATTAAGGTTATGAGTTGATTGTGAAGGAAGGTTGTTAGTTTGTTGTGAAGATTATGAGTTGGTTGTTAAGATTATAAGTTGGTTGTGAAGGTCATGAGTTAGTTGTGAACCTCGATAATGAGTTTGTTGTTAAAATCAACTCATAACCTTCACAACCAACTCATAACATTCACAACCTGCTCATAACATCAACAACAAACTCATTACCTTAGCAAGTAACTCATAAGAAAAATGAAGTGTTTAAAATGATTACACGGTTTGATATTTTTAACCAAGATCACCCTCCACAAACAACTAATCGCATAATTAACCCATTAGCCAAGCCAAACCCAGCGTTTTAATATTTGTAAATTGTACCCTCACCGACACCGTCAAAAAAATTATAACAATATGTAAAATTTGAATCGAATTGGATCGATCTAGAGTGTCCATTTCCAAATCTTGATCCCTAGCTTCACTTTGTAGCTCATATTGGAAGTCGCCGGAGTTCCCCCCATTTTTGTGGGAACGGCGACGCTGCATCCATCGCAACTCACCTCAAATCCGTCAACACTGCCGATTTGATGCTCTGTCATTTGCTCGTCACCAATGTCTTCAACATCACAATGTTCTTCACCTCATGAACGAGAACGCTTGCGAAGTTCTGTTTCTAATCATCAAGGAAATGTTCTTCAATGCTGTTGGAAGAATTTGGAGGGAACTAGAATTTTTCCCTCCAAAAGCCATTTCTAATCATCATGAGAGAGAGAGAGAGAGAGAGAGAGAGAGAGAGAGAGAGAGAGAGAGTGCGTGTGTGGGTATTATGGTCTTTAAATGTTTGAAAGTACAAATGAGTTCTTGAGTTTTAGATTTCGGGGGCTCAGAGAATTGTGGGTTTGAATTTAGGGGCTTTGGAAGCTTGAAAATTTCTTGAGTGGGGTGAAGATACTTGGAATTATTTTGGAGGCTAGAAGAAAATTTCCCTAAAATTTTAATAGAAAATCTAGCAAAAACTGAATGAGATATCTAAATAAAATGTAATTGAAACTATTGAATATAAACGTGTAACAAAATACTTTGGAGTATCAAATTTAAAAATTAAGTAAGCTTTACTTATATAGAGTGAAAATAAACCATGATATTTTGAGGGTTTACAGGGTCAGTTCTAATTAAATATAAAGCTCAATTAAGAATTTTATATTTTTGTGGAAGAAGGAGGTGTTTGTACTGAGAGCAGGGAAAAAAATCTCATGAGAGTAAAATGAAAAAACTGTAAAAATAGAGACAAAACAAGACAACATCTGAAATCTACTTACATGGTAATATGGTATTATGCCCACGTTATGTTCAAAATTATTAGTTACTACAAGGATTAATTTGATTAGCTAATACGTTTTTTTTTTTAAATGAATGTTTGGCAATAGATTAGGCATGAGTACTAGTTTGCAAAACAAATCCCGCGACGTTGGACTTTTCTAATAGAGGCCTAGTACTCTAGTTCACTATGGTCCAAGAGATTGCAGTTGTTTAGGCTCGTCAAGGACCAAGATTATTATTGACACACACAACAACAACTATAATTGGAAAAGATAGATACATAAGCTAGCATTGTAATTTTAAAAAGAAACAAATATGTAAGCTAACAACTCATCTTCAAATTTTAGTTAATGTTAGCGCTGTCTCTTTCTGTTGTTAATTGCTCAGGATGAGCCTAATTTAACAGGATGGCCATAATCATCTTTTGTCATAAAATAATTATGATATTTCAGGATTGAGGGCGCCACGGCTTAGTGCTTGACCAACAATACAGGCCTTAGGAAGGTCGACACCATCAATTCTAGTGTCCTTGGGATTTAAGACTTTGATTTATAACTAATTTGTGGATTGATTAGGGTCCTTTAACTCCTTTTGATGAGTAATTCTAGGACTTGTTGCTCTTCCCTGCATATGAAGGAACTCGTAAGAGGGCAGAGTTGGATTTTCAGGGTGTTCCTCCGACGATCAAATCAGTAATTGATCTTGGGTGGAAAAAATAGAGTTAGTTCTCTATTACGTAAAAAAAAGGCCAGAGAGAGTTAACTCATGCAGTGCTGCTCCTTTTATAGTGGGTTTGAGGGGCAAGAAAGTAATGTGAGCCAAGTCCAGCTAGGCAGTTGAGTCAGCAGATATGTGATATGTCTCGGCTGCTGAATGAGGTGAGTCACCTGGTCATTTATTGTGGGAATGACATCAAGTGCTTGGGGATGACTGGGTCCGATGAGTCATAGAGATTATGGGGGCTAGGGTAATAATGATGTTGTCAGAGAAGTTAATGCGAGAGTACTCGGCTGACAAGGGGTTCAAGATAACTGTTGTCTTTTGACTCCTTAGGCCCAGGACCGAGAAGTACCACTTTGACTCGGTTATGCGAGATGTCAGCCAATCAAGTTGTCCGTGCTGAGTCAGATGTTATCCTGATTTTGAATTAGTTTGGTTAGGCAGAGTGTAAGACACGTGTTAACTTTTCTATGAAGATTAATAGTTAGTATTTTAGGAGTTATAAATTATGTGTTCATGCGATAAAAGTTTTCCTAGGTCAATCTAGAGTGATGTATCCTTAATTAATTAATGCAAACCTAGATCTAAATCTTTAAGTTCTTTCCAAAAGGAAGTCTTTGAGTTAATCAAAATACTTTCGAAGTTTGGCAGCCACGCCAAGCTAACTTTTCTAGGTCAATTTTGATCCAAATCTAAAATCTTAGTTTTGTAGCACCACTAGTTGTATCTAGGGGTGGTAAACGATCGAATCGAATCGAATACTAAGGTGTTCGTATTTGTTTAAAATTATCAAATTTGAATATGGACTCTAATATTCATATATCTAGTTTTTCGAATTCGAACTCCAATACTTGATATTTGATAAATATTCATGAATACTCACGAATACTTATCGAATATCAAAGTATATTTATTCCGCTAAAAAATTTAATTTTTAAGTAGTATTAAAATTTATAAATAAAAATTATTCCTTTATAATATATGATGTGTATATATTTAAATCAAAATTTAATTAGGAAACAAATTTAAGATTATTTAAGTCTTAAAATCGATATATAAAAATTAAGTAGAAATGGTAAATTGGTTAAAAATACGACATCATATATGCAATAATACAAATAATAACATGTGATCAATTTTAAACAAATATTTAATAGACAAACGTATCAAATATACATTTGGTCAAATTCTAATCGTTAGTGCTATGGTGTTTTCAATCACCAAAATGCAACTCCTTGCCAGCAATGGACAAGTGTACTTCTGCATGTAATGCCCTAATCAAATTGGTGACCAAGACCAACGAGGATCCCAACTTAGCTGACTCGCCGACTCGACATCCCCTTATGTCAACTCAAAAGGCGGTACTTGTCGAAGATGACTCGCCACGAGCCTACTCGACCATTTATCTGATGCCTCGTGGGGTTAACTCAAAAGACGTTACTTCTCGGCTAAGACGAATGACGACTTTAACCTTGAGCCTCTCCCGCTGGCACTGCGTTGATGTCGCATTTAAGCTTGGCAGGCATCATCATGCCTCTTGCCCCGCTAGTCTTCATGACTCATCAGACCAAGTCGACACCATCATTCCCCCAATCATCACTCATTTAATGCTGAGGTTATCTCTCCGTCACTCGCCGAGCGACACTTATAAAGTAGGTGCTGACGCAGCCGCCAGTCCATATTTCTTTATCGCCATCATGTGCTCGACCATAGTGACCATTCTACCCTTCCATTGTTAGGTCTCATATTTATGAGCCTACATATCTAATCTTATTTTGATGATTTACAAGCAATCCTTAATATCATTTATCTAGTATTTGTATTTGCTTATTAGGTATTCTAGACAAACAACATAGTTGGAGGTTGGTTAGACTTGTGCTTACACGATGATATCTATTAGAGGATGGAAGGAACATGGATTAAAGCCGTCACCATTCAAGTCAAGATTTATATCGCTTCATCCCTGTAACCCAAGATTGAGCTTAATGAAGATTTTCATCTTGCGTACATTAGTTTAGGTTTATATTATGTGTGTTAATACTTTACAGCTCAAACTACACACATACACGTTTCGTTTTTATCGTATTATATGTTTTCGAGAAAATAACTTGTTTATGGATTAAAAACTTGATTATAACTGTTAAACATCTTTTATAAAGTCCATTAATCCATTTAAAAGAAGTTTCAAACTTATTTGAACTCGTTTTGTCAAAATCAAGTATTTAACAAGTTCATGTTCGTGCATGTTTTAAAAAATAGATAAGTTTTCATAAATGGGAAAAGAAATTTGATAAATTATTTTTCTAACATGTTCTATTACATGTTTATAACTATTTTTTCAAAATTTTATCATTTTTGGAGTTGGTTTACTATGTTAAATTAATTTTACAAAATTAAGTATTTCAGCAGTTTTCAGAATCTAAAATATCTGTGTTCAAATAATTATTTCTCATAAATGGGAAGTGATATTTTATAAATTCTTTTTAACATATTTATCTACATGTTTAGAAACTTTTCTCAAAATTTCATAATTTTGGAGTTGATTTACTATTATTAATTGATTTTACAATGCCAGATACGCAAAATTCCAGAATCTGTCGTTACTGTTCCAACGACTAGTTATGAGTCGACTCACACCTGGTATAAGTCGAATTATCAGAGGTTTTTTGCCTATAACGGCTAGTTTTCTAGATTTTATTGTTTTGTGTTTTTTCTATGGATTTGGGCTATTGTTTTGGGTGTTTATAAATACCCCATACCCTCTAACTTCTGAAACAACCAAGAAAGTGTTTAATCAAGTTTACAAGGGTGTTTAAGTTTGTTAAGAGTGTTTTAAGTTTGTTTATGTGAAGAGGTTTTCACAAGAGGAAGAGGAAATCATTTTTATTGTGTTTGGGCTTCAATCTACATCTCTCTCACTCTTGTTTTCAGAGAAGTTTTACTAAACTTAATTTCTAGCTTATATTCACATTTGTTGTTGATTATCTTTCATTAAGCTAGATTCTACATTAAGTTTAGTTTTGATTTTATTGATACTCATTGTTTAGACACACTCACTTGAGCTTAAGTATTTTCATACATAATATATTGAGGTTGTGAGAGTGTGTAACTTTGAGTGTGAGCTTAATTGAGTTCTCACCTTGTTTAGAGAACAAACATTTGTTATTGTGCTTAATTGTGAGATCACATTGTAATACACAAGGACACCGAGAGTAGTGTGTGGTGAGAGACAGGGTCGATTCAAAGAGGAGTGAGGTCGGTGGTAAAGCCTAGAGAGAGGTGGTAATTCCGAGCACTTGAGGAAGGCGACACGGGTTAGGCCAACACTAGAAGGTGTATTGTGTAGTTGCAAGTGTGAGTGATTGTGATAGCTTTCGGTGAGCTAGAAAATCGAAATTGTGAGGTGTAAACGTTTTCGGTAAACGTGAAAAATCGGTTGAGATAGTGGAGTTCTCCTCGAGAGTGGGGAGCGGAGGCATAGGTCAGAAGGACCGAACTCCGTGATCATTTGCTTGTGTTTGCATTGCTTTTTGCTCACTATCTTGTTTCATGTTTATTTTACTATTGTGTTAATTACATATCCTTGCACACATAAGTTGTTGAATATCATACTTGCTAGGATACAATTATTAATAAGTTTTAAATTAGCATTAATATCTGATTAGATTAGCATATTACCCTATTCATCCCCCTCTGGTAATTTCATCGATCACCACTATAAATAGAGGTACAACTCTTAACAAAATGAGACTTTTGGATCTTCTTGATTTGAATGAATCTTCAATCTATTTTCCAAGCAATATCTGCTAATTATACTGCACTACACACAAGAGCTCTCACAGTTTTTCATTTTTCTCATTCAAGTTCACTAGCTGACTTGATCGTCGGAGGTACAACGGGGGAACCAAGTCCCGTCCTCTCACGAATTTCTACGTGTGCAGGCTGAAAACTACTAAACTCAAGATCGGATATTTGGAGAAGTGAGTGGCCCCTCATCAATCTCATCCTGAAATATTTGACTGTTTGGTAACCCATCATCAACAGTTAGCAAACTTGAATACTAAAAAAATATATGTTTAGTGTTAAATGAACTACCGAATCAAATATGACCGAATAGTTATTCGAACAATTATTAAACTATTTGTTAATTATTTGGTTCATTTTAATCCCTAGTTGTATCTCATCTAATTTTAATCGGGTTGGTTTTGGCCAATAATAATTAAACCAAAATCAAGGAGTGCTTGTGAGATATAACCATATTATAACTAAACCAAAATCAAGGGAGTGCTTGTCAGAAATAATCATATTATTTCTAGTCCAGAAAAATCGCAATAAAGATGGTAAAGATATTGAATTAACTCAAACTTGATCAAATATAAATATTCTAAATGAGGTGTGCTAGCGGCACTCGCCCAATGCTAAGTGTCGCTATCACTTGCTTTAGGAGGGGAGCACGTGTCCCATAAATCAAAGTTAAATCAATTTTAACCCTAGCAATCTATACCACAAACCCTATACCAACCCTACACCCTGACCAATGAGAACGCGAGTGTTGAAACTCGCAGGTGTCCTTAGAATTTCCCATTCTAAATCAGTTTAATTAAAAAGTAGTTAGTCACATTACTTACCTGGGCATAGTATAACTAGTGTTTGGTAATCAAGATGATTTTCTTGTTGTGTTTTTGTAGAAAAATACTATGTCATGTTGTTATTTTCAAAAGTGTTTTGAAAACATCATTTTCAATATTATTGGTCAAACTAGTTTGACCATTTATATAGCACATGATACCAATCAACAACCATTAGTCATACACAACCACTTACTCTCACCCATTGCCGCTCCCCATCACCAGTCACCTGTCGACAGTCAGTCGTCACCGATCGCCACCGATGACCGTCAGCCGACCGACGGGCGGCGGTGACCAACCACCATTTGGGAGCTTTTTTCAATGCCTATAATTCAAATGGACATGAAAAGAACATGCATACATATAACACACTTGGTCGAATGGACATGAAAAGCGCTACCTAAATATGCACCAAGGTCCAAACTGCCATTAAAAGCGAGCTAAGCTTCACGATTTAAAAGTATTAAAGTATGTTTCTTGACATAAAGCTTCATTTACATTATTCCTTCACCATCTTCACTTGTTAAGGATTATGAGAACATGACATATTAATATGACATCTTCATCAATTACATGATTGATAATGATCTAATTTATCTTCATTTTGTATAGGTTTCAGTCATTCCATTCACAAGTATGAATTAAAGACCATAAAATCAGCAAAAAAGGGGGGAAATACAATCTTTACAAACTTCCGGATCCCCTTTCAAGCTTTCAACATTAAAAGACTAAAATCAGCAAAAAAGATGGGAAATACAATCTTTAACCATCTAATCGAAGGACAGGAAACTTGAAAGAGAATTCTGCACCAGATCTAAGGCGAGTGGAGAGGAAGAAGAAAGCATGTTAGAAGATACCTTCATCGGAGTCAGCGGTGGCAGCTACTCGGAGGCGACTACGAGATAGTGCTGGCGACGTGGAGGCGGCAGCGACAACTCGGCTCGAAAGCAACGACGAGATGATGCTGGTGACACGGAGACGGCAGCGGCGACTCAGAGGCAACAACGAGATGGTGCTAGGGACACGGAGTCGGCAACGGTGACGAGTCGGAGGTGATGGCGACGCGGAGGCGGCAGCGGCGACTTGGAGGCGGCGACGAGCTGTTAGGATTAGGGGAGAAAAGGGGATTAGGTTGGGTGAAAAAAGAACTCACGGGAACTCAAAACACCTTCTTGGTGTTTTTGAGAAAACCAATTACCTTTGGGTTTTTTAATTGATCAGCCCAAAAAAACACCGCATTTACCAAACATTTTTTATTTTTATTTTTATTTTTTTTAAAAATGAAAACGTCAAAAACGCCCTAGTTGACAAACGCTCACCGACTACCACTGATTTAGGTTACAAATTGCCAAACCAACTCTTAGATTTTCATTCTTACAAGCTAAACAAACAGCCAAATGATAAAATCTAAAACGGAAAAGAGACGGGACAAAAAATCCAACACCCCTTGTGTCGTATAACTTGGTTTATTTTGATAGATTAGAAAGGAATGTACCTAAATTACGATGGGCCGTTCTAACATGGCGATGTGGGCCCATTAGCAGCCGTTGCTTGATGAATGATAACTCCTTGAACTTATCTTAGATGTTTAATCATTGTGGTCCCCTTCGCTTGCATCATGTGAACGAACTTTACATATCATCACATGAATGCATGTTAGCATTGTCCCCAATTATGAAATCTAGTAATAATATCAATTGATGTGTGATGAGCGATATCCATAATATAAAGTCTTTATGATGGAATGTAGATTCATTCCTGAATTTCATAATAAAGCATGTAAACAGAAGTACTAATTAAATAGAGAATGCCTTTCTACCTAACTTCTTTTAGAGAAGAAAATGATATATATCCTCTTCATTTTCTATTTGACAATCTCTGAAATTATAACCATCGATTTAGTATGAATAGTAACTCTGACTTTGCTGTGGTTTATTGTTTACGGTTTCTATTTGCCAATACAACTATCTGCTAAATGATAAATGATTGTGGTTGCAGAAACGGACTCTACACTATATATATTATATATATCTAGTGCAGTTGGACAAGTTCCATATTCTTTTTCTTTGAGAGGTCCTAGCTAACATATGTTGGTTAATCAACTAAATTTAGATTCACTGAAAGAAAATAATCATCAATTAATGATGGCCAATGGGCACTTAAAACACTTAGCGCAGTGGAGATATAGACAGCATAAAAGTGCTAGTGATTGCATTAGATGTCTATGAAAACGATGGGAAACTACGTTGATGCCTTATCTTGGGGGGTGAAATGCAATATCTCTAGAGATATATGTGATGCAAGAAACAGGAGCAAGGAACCACTGTAACTGACTAGAGTTGGTAGGGGTTGTTTTCACTTTGAAGAAGTACCTCTCTCGATCTGATGCGATGGTGATGATGACGATTGCATTTATGTTGCTGAGGTAGGATGATGCAAATAGAACGGACTTTTTTTGCATTCATCTAGCACCGTCGTTATATACTTATATGGTATACAATATAGCATCATCGTTATCTTGATTTGTTTTCTCACTGAATTTAGCCAGAGGAAATTTGGTATATAAAAAATATAGGGGTACGTAGTTGCGGATTGCTCGGGGCCCATTTGGTTGGTTTATTTTGAAGGGGAAAGCTGCCACAGATGTCCTATCTGTGGCGGCTTTCAGACAAAATCGCCTCTTTTTAGAGGCGATTTTGACTGAAAGCTGCCACAAAAGGGACATCTGTGACAGCTTTCAGCCACTTTCCCCCTCAAAAACGGGCAACCAAACGAGCCCTCACTGATTCACTTGGGTATTATCCCCAAATTGCGGTGAGTCCTCCTTTGGTTTTATTAGTGTGGATTGACAGCCTTGTATTATTGATGCGGATAGAGGCCCGGCACTAGTAAATTTTTTGACTCTTCGAAGAGTCAAAAGAAGTCCATTCAAGAGGTGTCCGTACACCAACCGAACTACAAAGACACTATTCACAATTTGGTTATTGTTATGGTGTTTCCATTCCGTCAAAGTGCAACTCATTGCTAAACAATGGGCATATGAACTTCTGTATATAATGTTGGAAATTGTGGTTAAATCTGGAATAAAATAGTGAAAGATGATGTGCTGTAATTAAACTTTTTCAAGTTAACTGCTGTACGTTTGTGAAACGTTGTGTTTAAAGCAATATTTGGCCTACTCCGGTGCAAGGATCCCAAGGCCAAACTGCTTTCAGGAACAACAGTACAGTACTCTGGTGTGCACCAACAAGTACTGTCAAGATATCCTCGATCTATAAGACCTTTCGGTCAAGGCAAAGATCACCTCGATCTCAGAATTTTTTCGGTTCAAAATCTTTCGGTTTCAGGGTAAGTTCCTACGGGCATAGTTTCTGCAGCAACAACACAACAGCAGCAATAACATTGATCCGACGTTTGTTTTCTAAGCTCGCGTGTGTTTCTCAAGAGCTGCCCAAGTGCGCTATTTATAGGTCTCTAAGGCCGGCTCAAGAGTCACTCGCAATTAATATGACTGTTACAATTCTCAATGGCAATTAAGATTGTAACATCAATGTATTAAATTGCTCTAAATGATGTTGTAACTGTTGTATGCAGTAACTCATGAATACGAGGTAATCAATGGACGCGTTGCTACGTAACGCGAGGGTCACAACTCAGCAAATCAGACGAACCTCGTTTGACAAACAAACCTCGTCAAAAAAACAAACCTCGTATAACAGACGAACCTCGTCGAACGAGCGAACCTCGTCAAACAGGCAAACCTCGTATGACAGACGAACCTCGTCGAACAAGCGAACCTCGTCGAACGAGCGAACCTCGCCTGATCATGTGAATCAGGCGAACCTCGTCTGATCTTGTGAATCAGACGAACATCGTCAAACAAGTGGAACCTTGTCAACCAATTGATAAACCTCGTCTAACTTCGAGAACGCTAGGGTCACACCCTCGTGCGAATGCGTAGCTCGTCCGCATGCTGCGAAGCAGCCTGCGGGGCGACCATAGTGGCAGCCAACGTGGCGCCACCTCGCCCCGATGCCTCTGTGTGAAGTGCAAAGTGCGCCTAACAAAGCGTCACTTAGCGCCTCAGTCCGATTAGCCCCGATTCCCGGCCCATTGGCCCCCGGCCCACAACCCACGACCCACGACCCACTAGAACTTATGAGGGATTAATTGAAATAAACCACTTCTTGGGAGGGATTAATTCAAATAAAACACTTCTCGGCTTGCCGTTGGCAAGTCTCAAACAATTGACCTTTTGAAACACCAAAATATTAACTTTCCACTAGGCTATAAAGCATTTATAAAAAGTACTTGTAGTTAATATATATATAATTTGAAAACTCATTTTGGAAAGCGGTTTTGACCAAAAAATCCAACATATAATGCCCCAATCAACTTGGCGGCCCAGGTCCAGCAGGAATTCTGACTTAGCCGACTCGTCGAGTCGATATTCCTTCATGTCAACTTGAAAGGCGGTACCAGTCGACCCTCTTGTTAAAGACGACTCGCTAGGAGTCCACTCGACCATTTATTCAATATCTCACAAGAACGACTCGATAGGTGTTACTTGTTGGCGAAGCTAAATCACTACTTTTGTCTCGAACTTCCTCTCACTCGCAACGTGTCTACATCGCATTTAATGCATGGCAAACACATCATGCCTCTAACCTTGATAGCATTCAAGAACCGGATATAAAGTCGGGGAAGAAAGCGGCCCATCATCAATCCTCAATAATCTCATTTAAACACAGATACATATTGACTACGTGATCACTAGTACATCAACAGCTATAGTATAAGGGTTTGATCACAATTAATCCGTTATTGTATTTTCATTTTGATTGTCGGAGGCGCTCTATTATTTATAACAAAAATGTGATGGCCAGTGTTAGAAGTTGGTAATCACTACATGAAAAACTTATACTCTGACGCGTCTTTAACGA
This sequence comes from Asparagus kiusianus, assembly GCA_022839385.1. NCBI lineage: Eukaryota > Viridiplantae > Streptophyta > Magnoliopsida > Asparagales > Asparagaceae > Asparagus > Asparagus kiusianus. The sequence goes on along the minus strand of BQKN01064363.1, from coordinate 15,416 downwards.
TTGAGTATCTTTTTCATGTGTCGAAATTTGAACTATTTATGCAATTTTAATTTTCTCCCGTTTTAAATGTCTGAGATCTGAAAACACATCAATTGCTTTATACCATCTAGTACATCAATCTTCAATTACATATTTTGAGATCAAATTCATTGTTAAGATATTGGTTACATTATGTATTATGTGATAAGGTTTCAGCTAAATAACCACACACATTTTCAAACCACAGGTATACAACATAGTACGTAAGAAATCTAACTTTTGTCAGACCCGTTAATGATAAGAGCCTTGTAGTGGTTGGTTACAATATTCCTTCCTGATTCTATTGTCATTAACTCCAAACGTTAATTTAAAGCATTTTGTGGTGGAAACTCTTTCCCTTTCCCTTCAAAAACAAAGCACAGAGACCAAAATAGAAAACGTGAATTTAAAGCATTTCGTGGTGGAAACTCTTTCATTTTCCCTTGTGGTTACATCCACCAAACTAATGTAAAACGAAGAAAGATGAACTCCCATCTTACACAATTGCCAAATCTAGCTCTCTAAGACCAACAAGTCAAATTTTCTGCTCACAACCCCTATTCAAGTGAAAGCTAACCAAACTCCCTCAAATCATACGACTACAAAGCGACCCCATCATGATGCTTCCTTCCTCCGACATCAACATGCTCTCTGTGCATCCAGGACCCACTTCGGCCTACTGATATTGAGAAAAGATCCTTTAGAATGTCCTACAAATTAATTTATAATTTAATATAAATCTTAATGCACATATCATTAGTAATTTTTCTAAAGCAAAAAATAAACAGAGGAAGCAACCCCGTTCATATATTAATACTAAGAAACAAAAGAGTGTACATTACAGCATACCAAGCTCGTATTCCAAGTGAGTGCCAATAAAACTGTGTGTTTCTGAAGCAATGTCGCTTATAACTTTGTTTCCTAAGAGAATGCATATGTTATTATTTAGTCATTCATGGAGTTAATATTGTCTATAAGTTTTGTTGGTATTAATAGATAAATAATTTACTGATGAATAATTATGATGTGTGCATGAAAATTCATGTCACACCCTGTTATAGGGTACAACTGTTTCCAAATGTATGATCTGATGAGTCGACATCTCGACCAGCCAGACAAGTCGACACGATCTGCCAACTCGGAAGGCAGTGTTAGTCGGTGTGAAAATCAGCATTCCAGAGATTCAACACTTCTCGAAGTCGACTTGAAGGGCAGCCGAGCCGTCATTCCCCCAGTCGAGTCGGCATCATTCCTCAAAGGCGACTCGAGAGGCGTACTCAGTCGATCATCTTCATATCAAAAGATCGCTACTCAGCGTTAGCTGACACTCCTCCCGAGGACGACCCAGAATATTACTTCTCAATATTATTTAACCTTTGATGATGATCATTATGCCTTTGTCCTTAGCCGTTTGAAGACTCGTCAGCTGCTGGCTCCCAATGTCGCTGAAGTGACCTCCTGTCACTCACAAACCGACAAGACTCATCGGGTGCTTGCCTCCAAATGTCGCTGAGGTGACCTCCCATCACTCACAAACCGACAAGACTCGTCGGCTGCTGACTCCTAATATCATTGAAGTGACCTCCCGTCACTCATAAACCGACACGTATAGAACAAATGGTGACTCAACCTCCAGCTCACCCCTCACTACCGTCTTAGTACACTCATAAAGTAACCAATCTGCCCTTGGCATCCTCTATAAATACAGATGTTATTCGCCATAAAAAAGAGGTCGCAAGTTGGCAGGTTCACAATCTAAACTCTCCTCCTGATCTAAATCTGAGAGATCATCATCTCTAATGCACATAGCATAAGAACACATAGTTCTATTACTCTACTCAAGCTCAAGTTCATCAACTGATTTGATCGTCGGAGGTACCACGGGGGAATCATCACCCCGCCCTCTCGCGACTTCTTCTGTGCAGATCGCAAACTCTAACCCAGTGGCCAGACATAAAGTCGGGAAAGGAAGAGATCCCCTTCATCACCCCGCAAGCGTCCTCTTCTAGATTAATAGGATGTGTGATATCGAACATCAACCCACCCAATGTTTTCATGGTCTATCTTCCGATATGGCTTTATATGGAGCATCTTCAATAGCCTTTTTTTCCTAGCATGTCTGTTGTGGCGCTTGCAAGTTCCAAGTTCAAATCTTGTTGCGAAACTAAGGGAATGCGCTAGGCAAGCAATAAATGATAAGAGGTTGAGGTCAATTCCTCCCATTAATTCGCCACCGACTGTCTTCACAATTTTTGAGATAAGATCATGTCTTTGGCACGTGCGAGGCAGTTATTATTGACTTGCCTGATACAGGAATAGACCTTATGTGATGTGGGTTCATACCTAGTCTAGTCTTCGAAGGTTTTTCAAATGATTTTAATTGGTTTTGTATGCTTATTTTGGTTATTGTTTGCTTTAGAGGTTGGATGTCTATGTAAAGAGGCAGAGTATAATTTGCGTCTCCGGACAAGCTACATTAAAATCAAATTGTGACTTTTTCCCCGAGACATAATTGTGACAATAACTATGATCATGTTTTCAGTCACACCTAGCTTCCCTCTAGGCTAGAGGCTCTAGCTTTGCTGGGGTAAATATAAGAGCTTATTTTGGTAAATATTTTACCATTTCTCTGACTTGACGATCAAGAATGAAGTTTTAAAACTTGTTACTAGAAAAGGATGAGTTGAGTTGTGAGAGCACTTAGCGATACAAATTTCGTAACTTGTTACAATGTTTTGAACTTCCTGGCACAAGCGACAGTGATTCTTCGATTTGCTAATTAAATGACTAGAAGTGTTCTCGACTTCAGCAGACTATTTATATAAGATTGCTTCACATAGAATTTTTATATGAGACTGTACCTGTGGATCTGCAAATGCAAATAAACAAGTACAAAATGTTTTAATTAACCAAGTAATAATGTGCAGGCGTGCAGCTCTAGGCTCTAGCTACATTAATCTCATTTTAATCCACTTTGCCAAAAATATAACTGCAATTCATATAAGAGCATTGTTTTTATAGTTAATGTTTCGTATTATACCCAAAGTTACCACTGCAACAGTCTTAAGAATGTGACATGTCCCCTTTGACTGTATATACAAATCTCAATGGCTCGCATAAATCTTTATCAAAACATCTGTAGATTGTGTAATATATACTAGGAGTGAGGTAGTAAAGACTAAAGAGCATATAATGATTAACTTCACAATTTAAGACTGAACAAATTTGATTAGATACAAAGATTAGATACGAACTCTAATTATAATCACAAAAATAGAATATTCCAATATTAGTAAGCGGTCCATCCCTGTATTTTATACACTTAACAAAGTCAGCAGCTCTCCAAAATCTAAACTGGTCCACCTTCACCAATGGCAAACAGCATCAAATCACATGACCAATCATTTATTTATTTATTTTTAATTAATTAAAAAAAAACATGACAACTAGCAACAATTCCCAAAAAATATTAAACGTCTATTAATCAAATTCCAAAATCCAAAAAGCACCAGAATCTCCAGCCATGCTGCAATTATTCCTTCTTCCATCTCTTTACACCATGAGTATAATAGTGTCCCACACGTAACAATTTACCCTCGCAAAATGGCTAAAAAAATCACAGCTATTTACAACTCATCGTCTCCGTATATTAAAAAAAAAAAAGAGATAACAACAAATTTACGAGTCCTCGATAGAGAACGGAGTCTGTAATAAATCGTAGGGGGCCCACAAACCATCAAGCGGGCAAGGTCGACCCGCATCCAATCGGACCCAGGGTTTCCCTTTACCGCTCCAATGCAGCAAGCTTACCGGACCCGGGTGCAAATCTCTACACAACCCGCGAAAATTATCCCCACCCAACCCGTGTTGGTTCCATCTGTGATCAACGGCTGCGATGTTGCCAGCAAACACAAGCAGAAACGGAGGTAGAGATCCGAGCTCGTAGATCCGCATCCGTTTCTGGAGCTCCATCCACTCCTCGATCCGATCCGTGTACCCGCCTACCCGCCATCGCTCAAGATCCATTACCATGACGCCCGTGTTAAAATAGCACGCTTTTCGACCCTCGAAGGTTAGAGATAACGCGGCGTTTGCCCAGAATGACGGCGTGAAGTAGGAGGTGAAGTTGGCGTTGCAGTACTCGGGGGCGGCGAGCGCGACGCCGTCAGGTAACGGCGTTGATGCGAGGGACGCGATGTCGTCGACGAGGATGAGATCGGAGTCGAGGTAGACGACGCGCGAGACGCACGTGGGGAGGAGGCGAGCGAGGTAGGAGCGCGCGTAGTTGAGGGGGCGGTCGAGGGCCTCGCGGATCGAGGTTGAGATCCGACCCGAAACCAGAGAATCATCGAAAGGGTAGATTTGGAAACTTAGATAAGGGAAAGAGGAGGAAATCGTTGAGTTGAGGTACGAGATCGAGTTTGAGGCGATGAAGTGGAACTGCACGGATTGAGGGCAGGATGAGTGCTGCAGGACCGAGTGGATCGCCGCCATTGAGCCACGGAGGTACGCCACGTCCAGGGTCATTGCCACGTGGACCAGGGCGGTTGGGTTACATGATGCTGACGTGGAGGCGGCGAGTGGAGGCGGGCACTCCGGCGAGTTGTAGAATTGAGGGGCTTCGCGAAATTTGGGAGGGGATGATGCTGACGTCGCCGAGAAGAAGAGGAGGAGGAGGAGGAAAGGCAGCATTTTGGAATTTGAATTGAGTGGAAGGATTTGAGATCAGAGAGGGGAATGGATATTTATATAGGAAGTGAAATAATAGTTATTTGGTAAATTAGAGTTTAGGAAAGAGTTTTTTTTTTTTTTTTTTTTTTTTTCCTTCGAGTTAAGGTTTCGGTGTCGGGGAAAGCTACAAGCCTACAACCCAGCGCCAAAGTTAATGGTAAGAAAATAAGAAATTCAAAATTTTAGGGATTTTATGGTAGGTTTTTTACCTTAAAAAGGCCGCTTCGGATTGACGAAAGCAGAAGAGGCCAACAGATGCCGACACTTTGACGGGAATATAACGTTTTTACCAAAATACCCCTCAAAGTAGCTGTATGCCTGCGCCTACGCGTTTTAAAAGGAGGGTATTGTAGGAAATAGATGTACTGTGCAATGAGCTCGTGCCACGTAGCCACGTTTACGCGTATTCGACTGCATACAGTCCGCGTAAAAATGAAGCACGTGCGAGGCAGCGCGGAGGAAAGGGCGGGGTCGCAGTCCGCGTGGGGCCCACGGAGAATTAATTCATGATTAAGAGAAGAGGGGCCTCTGATCTTAGTTAATAATCGGTAATTATTTTATGCGTAACATTATTTGTTGCGATGTCTCTTTAATGGTTTGTATATGGTGTGCGTGTCGGTGTAGCGCCGAGCAGCGGCTTCGGTTGGTGCGAGAGGAAGGCTGAAAGCATTGGGTTTAATCGGTTGCTTTGAGATGCGTGCCGATTCAGTTAACGGAGGGGAGAATGAATGGAGATTCACAAAGGGGGCTGTTAATTGACTTATATTGTTTAGTAACAGATCAATGGAACATAGTTTGAGACTATAATTAGTTTAATTAAGATTGGGGGGTGTGGGGGGG
>BQKN01064359.1:161912-181231 GCA_022839385.1 Asparagus kiusianus | reverse complement strand
TAATTATAATGTGAGCATAAGTACGTCGAGCGAAATAATCCAAACAAGGAAACCCTCATGTATATACCATGTAGCTCAGATTGTAAGTACCTATGTATAAGAGGATTTTAGTATTTAGGAAGTTACAACACGAGCATAGGTACGTCGAGCAAAATAATCCAAACAAGGAAATCCTCATGTATATACCTTGTATCTCAAATTGTACATCCCTAAATAACAAACCCAAAATCTAATACAAGAAACATTAATAAAAGAAGGCAAACTCATCTCGGACTTGATTACGGTGTTGTGTCACAACTCATATAAATGTCGTGTCCAGCCTATGCAAGTATAGTGTCAACTCAAGGTCTAAACTAATATCCAACACATAGACTAAATAAGAAAATATCCAACACAAGGACGGGAATTGATTATAGCCCAATACAAGGACTTCAATGGATTATAGTCCAACACAAGGACTTCAATAGATTATAGTCCAACACGAGGACTGAACAAACTATGGTAATATCAAAGTGATATGCAATAAGGTAAACTTCACAAATTTCACATACGTCTCGGTGTGTAAACTAAACTAGTGTCTACATGATATCTCACATGTAATGATGCAGGTTATACATTAGTTTCTAATAGTAGGCAATAAAAATTGCCTTTATCCCTAGCTGAGGCACAAACGCAGATATCTCCCAAACCGTAAGGAATTCGGCGAAATGGAGGAAGCGAACCGAAGCCTTCAACTAGGTTTGAATGGCTCCATCTCGTCGAGATAGGTGATTTTCATATATAATTCGTCCAATTCTGACTTACGGTTTGAAAGTTACGGCCAATTCTTCGATCCATGCTCAGGAGCTCGCCTCCAGACCCAGGTCCGCCTGCAGTCCCCAGCTCACCTAAAGGCTAGAGCACGCCTAACAGATTGAAGCTTGCCTGCACAGCTTCACCTGCACCTACAAACCCCCCTGCAGACCCAAGTCTGTCTGCAGTCCCGAGCTCGCTTGCAGACCCAAGTCTTCCTACTCGCCTGCAGTCCCAGCTAGCCTGTAGTTAAAGCTCGCCTGCAGCTCGAATCTCACCTGTAGACTTGAGCTAGCCTGCAAGGGTTGCCAGCTCACCTACAAGGTTTCCAGCCCGCCTGCAGGGTCGCCAGCCCGCCTGTAGACTTTAGTTCGCCTGCAGGGGTCGCCAGCTCACCTGCAGAACTGCCAGCTCGTCTACAGGGTTTCCAACCCGCTTGAAGGGTCGCCAGCTTGCCTGCACGCTCCAGTCTACCTGCTGCAGAATCAAGTACCCACTTGGGTATGGAAGCCATCACATCTCATGCTTCAAAAGGAGAAAGCATGGCGTTCCTCACGTAAGTACTAGGTACAACCAGGGACAGCTACAAGAATAGGGCGGCTGGCTCCCTCACCTCTATTAGTGGTCAAATCCCATGAATCAAGGGATGGACCATGCCATCCCTTGCCTATTAAAACCCATCTTCAGCCTGCATGAAGGGGAGGATTGGCTGCTGCTTACTCGGCTGGCTAATCTTCCAAAGGTTGAACCTTGGCTTTTGCTAAAGGCTCCCTCGTTTGAAGAGACTCGTTGTAATTCTCCGACTTGAGGCTCTCGGGTAGACTCGAACCCACTTACATCGGACCTTCTACTGAGAACTAAAGCTCCAGTAGCAACTTCAATCGGATCATCCAAGAGAAGCAAACTCGGTGCGAGAACCGAGGGAGGCGTCCTATCGCTACCGAAGACCCCACGTTAAAAAAGGAGGTCATTCTCTCCGCTTATGTTGTAATTTTCGATTCATTAGTTTGTAATAAGCTGTTCTCATCAATACAAAAAAATCCCCATTTTCGAGAGATCAAAATTTACACCTAAAGAAGATGGTGACCACAGTGGGGGTTTCCGTTCATTCAGATGAATTGGTGGTGGCGTAGTTTGACGAAGTTGCTGCAGGGACTACTGTTGAGTCCCTTGTGATCAAGTTCGAGGGGTACTTGCAATCATCCTCTGCCAGTGGCACTGCATCTCACAAGTGTGGCAGAGTCGTGTGTGTGGCCCAGCCCCGAGTGGCTGAGGCAACCAAGCCTGAAGAATCTACCCAAACTGTTGCAGGGGGTTCTTTTCCCCCCAAACCAGATGAGGCCGAGCCGAAAGCCAAGGATGCAAGTCCAAAAGCTGCTCAATGGGTCGTTGAACGATCCTCACAGGCCCCTGTGCAAGAGGAAACAACCTTTCGTATCGACGCAGACCACACCTTCGCCGTCGGCATGAAAGGTCCTCTTTCAAAAAGAGCCAAACAAAGGTGACGAAAAGCTCTTGCCCGTCTAGAGGCCCAATCTCTCATCTCCTGAGACGACCTGAATTACTATTCAGGCCTGAGAAGAGCCAAACAAGTGAGCTAGGTTCCCAGTACGGGCGAACCGCTCAAATCGTGCAAGCCCAACAGTTTAGGCGAGCCCCACTTCATAAGTCAGGTTCCCAGTTATGACGAACCGCTCAAATCAGGTGAGCCTAACGATTTAGGTGAGCCCCACTTCATGAGCCAGGTTCCCAGTTATGGTGAAACGCTCAAATCAGGCGAGCCTAATGGTTTAGGTGAGCCCCACTCTGTGATCAAGGAGCTCAATTTTGGCGAACCAAGCACATCTGGCGAACTCTGCAGATCAAGAGGACTTCACCAAGCTCGCCTGACGGACCAAGTTCGCCAGAAAGGCAAAGCAGCAACTCGCCAGACAGGTGCACTGTACCTATCTCGCCTGACGGGCGAGCTTCGCTAGCCTGAACCTCTCCAACACACTCGTGCCCAAACGGGGGTGGCCACTCCATTCGCCTAAATGCGCCTGACGTCCGTCTCTGACAACGATGACGATGATTGCTCGGTAGTGGCAACGTCGCAGACTTCTAGCTCAGTTCAGGGTAGGCACACGAGTGTGCACATGACCGACATCCCTGATGAGATATCCAGGAGATTTGACGAGCAACAAGCAACCATCAACTCCCTAAAGGAGATGTTGGAGCAGCTTCTGAGCGAGAAGAAGAAGAAAGAGAAGACTTTGCGGACTTCGCGGAACTCGCAGCACAAAGAGCGGGTGCCTACTCCTTCTTGCACGTCTTCTGACTCTTCATCTGAGTCATCTGGAGGAGCATCATCTTCGGGTCATAATCCAAGAGACAAAAGGCTCAATTAGTTCCAGAGTCAACTCGACACCTTGAAGCTCCAGAAGCATGTGAACAAGCTAGGGGTTGTCAGACCGTATCTAATTGAATAGGATACGGTTTCCTACCCAGCAAAGTTCGAGCCACTGGACCTCCTGCAGTTCAATGGTAAGGGTTCTCCTACCCAGCCCATTTACTACTTCCAGGTGCAAATTAGAAACATAGTGGGAAACGACCCCATTATGACGCGACTGTTCATTGGTACCCTCAAGGGGGTCACTTTTGAATGGTTTCGCAGATTGGAGCCTGGGTCCATCACCTACTGGAAGAACATGGAAAGACTCTTCATGGCCAGATTCTTCGATGATGACACAGAAGTATCTATGGCCACTCTGTTGGCTGTGAAGCAGAGGAAGATTGAGTTAGTGAACAGCTTTGTCAAGAGATTCAGAAACCGATTGCTACATTCCCGCGAACAGGTTTCCAAGGCCACCGTCATTAAGATATGCCGGAACAATCTCTCCATCGACGTTCTGTCTAATATAGGCGCTGTTGAAGCTCGCTCATGGATAGACTTACTCCGCTAAGGAGAACGAGTCAAGAGCATGCTCAAGCGTATGGATGACGAAGAGCCACATGAAATTTGAGGAGATGATGACCAAGATGCCTTGGTAGTGGAGACCGTTTCCTCATATCCTACGATTTCCCCCGTCGATCCTTTTCAATAGGACGGCGGGCCCACAAAGTCGCTCCAATCACGACAATCTTGTCAAGATAACACTACACCTCTGACAATCTCCCGTCAATCCTTTTCAATAGGACAGCAGGCTCACAAAGTTGCTCCAATCGCGACAATCTTTTCAAGTTAACACTACACCTCTGACAATCCCCCGTCGATCCTTTTTAATATGATGGCGGGCCCACAAAGTCACTCCAATCGTGACAATCTTGACAAATCAACTTACCAATCCTCTTCAATAGGATGGTAAGCCCACAAAGTCGCTCCAATCGTCAAGTTAACACTACACCTCTGACAAATCAACTTATCAATCCTCTTCAATAAGATGGTAGGCCTACAAAGTGGCTCCAATCATGAAAAATCTCGTCATGTTAACACTACACCTCTAACAATCACTCGTCGATCCTCTTCAATAAGACGGTGAGCCCACAAATCTATCACGTTAACAATCACCTCTTATAGTTCTCTTGCACTCTAACTGGTGCATGACTGCTCCCTTACACTCTGACAAGTACACGAGTACAAACTGCTTCTTCTGATGCTCTAACTGGTATAAGAGGTTAAAGTATTCCCTACACTTCCACTTCTTGAGCCAGGTTCCCAGTACGGGCAAACCGCTCAAATCAGGCGAGCCTAACAGTTTAGGCGAGCTCCACTTCTTGAGCCATGTTCCCAGTACGGGCGAACCGTTCAAATCAGGCGAGCCTAACAAACAGTTTAGGTGAGTTCCACTTCTTGAGCTAGGTTTCTAGTTATGGCGAACCGCTCAAAACAGGCGAGACTAGCAGTTCAGGTGGGCTGTATCAAACCCCCACTCAGTCAAACCTTCAGATAGTTAGGACCAAAGCCACAATCCCCCACCAATCCTCTTCAATAGGATTGCGAGACCCCAATCCGTCAAGTTAACAGTCACCTCTGATAGTCAACTCCGGCATTCCCGCAAATGACGTCGGTCGGGCAGCAACCTACCAAAGTGCTGCAGGTCTTAAGATCCAAAGTGTTCTAGACCTCATGCGACCTGATTCGGGTCTGAAAACTTTAGAGGGGGTTTTGTAGGCAATAAAAATTGCCTTTATCCCTAGCTGAGGCACAAACGCAGATATCTCCCAAACCGTAAGAAATTTGGCGAAACGGAGGAAGCGAACCAAAGCCTTCGGCTAGGTTCAGATGGCTCCGTCTCGTCTAGATAGGTGATTTTTATATATAATTCGTCCAATTCTGACTTACAGTTTAAAAGTTACGGCCTATTCTTCGATCCATGCTCAGGAACTCGCCTAACGGCTTGAGGCTTGCCTGCAGACCCAGGTCCACCTACAGTCCCCAGCTCGCCTAAAGGCTAGAGCTCACTTAACAGCTTGAAGCTCGCCTACACAGCTTCACCTACACCAGCAAACCCGCCTGCAGACCCAAGTCTGCCTGCAGTCCCGAGCTCGCTTGCAGACCCAAGTCTGCCTGCTCGCCTGCAGTCCCAGCTCGCCTGTAGTTGAAGCTCGCCTGCAGCTCGAATCTTTCCTGCAGGCTTGAACTCACCTACAGGGGTCGCCAGCTCGCCTACAGGACTACCAGCTCATCTACAGGGTTTCCAGCCCGCCTGCAGGGTCGCCAGCCCGCCTGTAGACTTGAGCTCGCCTACAGGGGTCGCCAGCTCACCTGCAGAACTGCCAGCTCGTCTACAGGGTGTCCAACCCGCCTGAAGGGTCGCCAGCTCACCTACACGCTCCAGTCTGACTGCTGAAAAATCAAGTACCCACTTGGGTATGGAACCCATCATATCTCACGCTTCAAAAGGGGAAAGCATGGCGTTCCTCACCTAAGTACTAGGTACATCCAGGGACAGCTACAAGAATAGGGTGGCTGTCTCCCTCACCTCTATTAGTGGTCAAATCCCACGAATCAAGGGATGGCCCATGCCATCCCTTGCCTATTAAAACTCATCTTCAGCCTGCATGAAGGGGGGGATTGGCTGCTGCCTACTCGGCTGGCGAATCTTCCAAAGGTTGAACCTTGGCTTTTGCTAAAGGCTCCCTCGTTTGAAGAGACTCGTCGGAACTCTCTGACTTGAGGCTCTCGGGTAGATTCAGACCAACTTACATTAGACCTTCTACTGAGAACTAAAGATCCAGCAGCAACTTCGATCGGATCGTCCAAGGGAAGCAAACTCGGTGCGAGAACCAAGGGAGGCGTCCTATCGCTACCGAAGACCCCATGTTAAACAAGGAGGGAATTCCCTCCGTTTCTGTTGTAATTTTCGATTCATTAGTTTGTAATAAGCTGTTCTCATCAATACAAATAAAAATCCCTATTTTCAGGAGATCAAAATTTACACCTACAGAAGATGGCGACCACAGTGCGAGTTTCTGTTCATTTGGATGAATTGGTGGTGGCGCAGTTTGACGAAGTCGCTGCAGGGACTACTGTTGAGTCCCTTGTGATTAAGTTCGAGGGGTACTTGCAATCATCCTCCGTTATCAGCAATGCATCTCGCAAGTGTGGCAGAGTCGTGTGTGTGGCCCAGCCCCGAGTGGCTGAGGCAACAAAGCCTGAAGAATCTACCCAAGCTGTGGCAGGGGATTCTTTCCCCCCAAACCAGATGAGGCCGAGCCAAAAGCCAAGGATGCAAGTCCAAAAGCTGCTGAATGGGTCATTGAACGATCCTCGCAGGCCCCTGTGCAAGAGGAAACAACTTTTCGTATCGACGCAGACCACGCCTTCGCCGTCGGCATGAACGCTCCTCTTTCAAAAAGAGCCAAACAAAAGCGACGAAAATCTCTTGCCCGTCTGGAGGCCCAATCCATCATCTCCTGTGATGACCTGAATTACTATTCAGGCCTAAGAAGAGCCAAACAAGTGAGCCAGGTTCCCAGTACGGGCGAACCGCTTAAATCAGGCGAGCCCAACAGTTTAGGCGAGCCCCACTTCATGAGCTAGGTTCCCAGTTATGATGAACCACTAAAATCAGGTGAGCCTAACAGTTTAGACGAGCCCCAATTTGTGAGCCAGGTTCCCAGTTATGGCGAACCGCTCAAATCAGGCGAGCCTAATGGTTTAGGCGAGCCCCACTCTGTGAGCAAGGAGATCAATTTTAGCGATCCAAGCACATCTGGCGAACTCTGCAGATCAAGAGGACTTCACCAAGCTCGCCTGACGTACCAAGTTCGCCAGAAAGGCAAAGCAGCAGCTCGCCAGACAGGTGCACTGTACCTATCTCGCCTGACGGGCGAGCCTCGCCAGCCTGAACCTCGCCAACACACTCGTGCCCAAACTAGGGTGGCCACTCCATTCACTTACTCGCGCCTGACATCCGTCTCTGACAACGACGACGACGATTGCTCGGTAGTGACAACGTCACAGACTTCTAGCTCCGTTCAGGGTAGGCACGCGAGCGTGCACATGACCGACATCACTGATGAGATATCCAGGTGATTCGACGAGCAACAAGTAACCATCAACTCCCTGAAGGAGATGTTGCAGCAGCTTTTGAGCGAAAAGAAGAAGAAAGAGAAGACTTCGCAGACTTAGCGGACCTCACAGCACAAAGAGCGGGTGCCTACTCCTTCTTGCACGTCTTCTGACTCTTCATCTGAGTCATCTCGAGGAGCATCATCTTCGTGTCATAATCCAAGAGACAAAAGGCTCGACGAGTTCTAGAGTCAACTCGACGCCTTGAAGCTCCAGAAGCATGTGAACAAGCTGGGGGTTGTCAGACCGTATCCAATTGAATGGGATACGGTCTCCTACCCAGCAAAGTCCGAGCCACTATACCTCATGCAGTTCAATGGCAAGGGTTCTCCTACCCAGCACATTTACTACTTCCAGGCGCAAACTAGACACATAGTAGGAAATGACCCCATTATGACATGACTGTTCATTGGTACCCTCAAGGGGGTTGCTTTTGAATGGTTTCGCAGATTGGAGCCTGGGTCCATCACCTGCCGGAAGGACATGAAAGACTCTTTAATGGCCAGATTCTTCGATGATGACACAGAAGTATCTATGGCCACTCTGTTGGCTGTGAAGCAGAGGAAGACAGAGTCTGTGAACAGCTTTGTCAAGAGATTCGGAAACCGATCGCTACATTCCTGTGAACGGGTTTCCAAGGCCACCCTCATTGAGATATGCCGGAACAATCTCTTCATCGATGTTCTGTCCAATATGGGCGCTGTTGAAGCTCGCTCATGGAAAGACTTACTCCGCCAAGGAGAACGAGTCGAGAGCATGCTCAAGCGTATGGATGACGAAGAGCCGCATGAATTTTGAGGAGATGATGACCAAGATGCCTTGGTAGTGGAGACCGTTTCCTCATATCCTACGATTTGCCCCGTCGATCCTTTTCAATAGGATGGCGGGCCTACAAAGTCGCTCCAATCAGGACAATCTTGTTAAGTTAATACTACACCTCTGATAATCTCCCGTCGATCCTTTTCAATAGGACGGCGGGCCCACAAAGTCGCTCCAATCGCGACAATCTTGATAAATCAATTTACCAATCCTCTTCAATAGGATGGTAAGCCCACAAAGTTGCTCCAATTGTGACAATCGTCAAGTTAACACTATACCTCTGACAAATCAACTTACCAATCCTCTTTAATTGGATGGTAGGCCTACAAAGTTGCTCCAATCGTGACAATGTTGTCGTGTTAACACTACACGTCTGACAATCACTCGTCGAGCCCACAAATCTATCACGTTAACAATCACCTCTGATAGTTCTCTTGCACTCCAACTAGTGCATCACTGCTCCCTTACACTCTGACAAGTACACGAGTATAAACTGCTTCTTCTGATCCTCTAACTGGTATTAGAGGTTAAACTATTCCCTACACTTTCACTTCTTGAGCCAGGTTCCCATTACGGGCGAACCGCTCAAATTAGGCGAGCCTAACAGTTTAGGTGAGTTCCACTTCTTAAGCCAGGTTCCTAGTACGGGCGAACCTCTCAAATCAGGTGAGCCTAACAGTTTAGGCGAGTTCCACTTCTTGAGCTAGTTTCCTAGTTATGGCGAACCGCTCAAAACAGGTGAGACTAGCAGTTCAGGTGGGCTGCATCAAACCCCCACTCGGTCAAACCTTCAGATAGTTAGGGCCAAAGCCACCATCCCCCGCCAATCCTCTTCAATAGGATTGCGGGACCCCAATCCGTCAAGTTAATAGTCACCTCTGATAGTCAACTCTGTCATTCTCGCAAATAAAGCCGGTCGGGCAACAACCTACTAAAGTGCTGTAGGTCATTAGATCCAAAGTGTTCCAGACCTCATGCGACCTGATTCGGGTCTAAAAACTTTGGAGGGGATTTCGTAGGCCATAAAAATTGCCTTTAACCTTAGCTGACTCTCAAACGCAGATATCTCCAAAACCGTAAGGAATTCGGAGAAACGAAGGAAGCGAACCGATGTCCCAGCTCGCCTGCAGTCCCAACTCGCCTGCAGTTGAAGCTCGCATGCAGCTCGAATCTCACCTACAGGCTTGAGCTCACCTGCAGGGGTTACCAGGTCACCTACAGGACTGCCAGCTCACCTACAGGGTTTCCAGCCCGCCTGTAGGGTCGCCAACCCGTCTGTAGACTTGAGCTCGCCTGCAGGGGTCACCAGCTCACCTGCAGAACTACCAGCTAGTCTACAGGGTTTCCAACCCGCCTGAAGGGTCGCCAGTTCGCCTACACACTCTAGCCTACCTGCTACAGAATCAAGTACCTACTAGTGTATGAAAGCCATCAAATCTCACGCTTCAAAAGGGGATAGCATGGCGTTCCTCACCTAAGTACTAGGTACAGCTAGGGACAACTACAAGAATAGGGCGGCTGGCTCCCTCACCTCTATTAGTGGTCAAATCCCACGAATCAATGGATGGCCCATGCAGTCCCTTGCCTATTAAAACCCATCATCAGCCTGCATGAAGGGGGGATTGGCTGCTGCTTACTCGGCTGGCTAATCTTCCAAAGATTGAACCTTGGCTTTTGCTAAAGGCTCCCTCGTTTGAAGAGACTCGTCGGAACTCTCCCACTTGAGGCACTTGAGTAGACTCAAACCCACTTACATCGGACCTTCTACTGAGAACTGAAGCTCCAGCAGCAACTTCAATCGGATCATCCAAGGGAAGCAAACTCGGTGTGAGAACCGAGGGAGGCGTACTATAGCTACCGAAGACCCCATGTTAAAAAAGGAGGGCATTCCCTCCGCTTCTGTTGTAATTTTTGATTCATTAGTTTGTAATAAGCTGTTCTCATCAATACAAACAAAAATCCCTATTTTCGGGAGATCAAAATTTACACCTACAGAAGATGGCGACCACAGTGGGAGTTTCCGTTCATTCAGATGAATTGGTGGTGGCGCAGTTTGATGAAGTTGCTGTAGGGACTACTGTTGAGTCCCTTGTGATCAAGTTCGAGGGGTACTTGCAATCATCCTTCGTTAGCGGCAATGCATCTCGTAAGTGCGGCAGAGTCGTGTGTTTGGCCCAGCCCCGAGTGGCCGAGGCAACAAAGCCTGAAGAATCTACCCAAGCTGTGGCAGGGGGTTCTTTTCCCCCCAAACCAGTTGAAGCCGAGCCGAAAGCTAAGGATGCAAGTCCAAAAGCTGCTAAATGGGTCATTGAACGATCCTCGTAGGCCCCTGTGCAAGAGGAAACAACCTTTCGTATCGACGTAGATCACGCCTTCACCGTCGGCATGAACGCTCCTCTTTCAAAAAGAGCCAAACAGAGGCGACGAAAAGCTCTTGCCCGTCTGGAGGCCCAATCCCTCATCTCCTGTGACGACCTGAATTACTATTCAAGCCTGAGAAGAGTCAAACAAGTGAGCCAGGTTCCCAGTACGGGCAAAACGCTCAAATCGGGCGAGCCCAACAGTTTAGGCGAGCCCCACTTCATGAGCCAGGTTCCCAGTTATGACGAACCGCTCAAATCAGGCAAGCCTAACGGTTTAGGCGAGCCCCACTTCATGAGCCAGGTTCCCAGTTATGGCGAACCGCTCAAATAAGGTGAGCCTAATGGTTTAGGCGAGCCCCACTCTGTGAGCAAGGAGCTCAATTTTGGCGAACCAAGCACATCTGGCGAACTCTGCAGATCAAGAGGACTTTACCAAGCTCGCCTGACGGGCCAAGTTCGCCAGAAAGGCAAAGCAGCAACTCGCCAGACAGGTGCACTGTACCTATCTCGCCTGACGGGCAAGCCTCGCCAGCCAGAACCTCTCCAACACACTCGTGCCCAAACGGGGGTGGCCACTCCATTCGCCTACACGCGCCTGACATCCGCCTCTGACAACGATGACGATGATTGCTCGGTAGTGGCAACGTCGCAGACTTCTAGCTCAGTTCAGGGTAGGCACACGAGCGTGCACATGATCGACATCCCTGATGAGATATCCAGGAGATTTGACGAGCAACAAGCAACCATTAACTCCCTAAAGGAGATGTTGGAGCAGCTTCTGAGCGAGAAGAAGAAGAAAGAGAAGACTTTGCGGACTTCACGGAACTCGCAGCACAAAGAGCGGGTGCCTACTCCTTCTTGCACGTCTTCTGACTCTTCATCTGAGTCATCTAGAGGAGCATCATCTTCGGGACATAATCCAAGAGACAAAAGGCTCAATTAGTTCCAGAGTCAACTCGACACCTTGAAGCTCCCGAAGCATGTGAACAAGCTAGGGGTTGTCAGACCGTATCCAATTGAATAGGATACGGTTTCCTACCCAGCAAAGTTCGAGCCACTAGACCTCCTACAGTTCAATGACAAGGGTTCTCCTACCCAGCCCATTTACTACTTCCAGGTGCAAATTGGACACATAGTAGGAAACGACCCCATTATGACGCGACTGTTCATTGGTACCCTCAAGGGGGTCACTTTTGAATGGTTTCGCAGATTGGAGCCTGGGTCCATCACCTGCTGGAAGAACAAGGAAAGACTCTTCATGGCCAGATTCTTCGATGATGATACAGAAGTATCTATGGCCACTCTGTTGGCTATGAAGCAGAGGAAGATAGAGTTAGTGAACAGCTTTGTCAAGAGATTCAGAAACTGATCGCTACATTCCCGCAAACGGGTTTCCGAGGACGCCGTCATTAAGATATGCCGGAACAATCTCTCCATCGACGTTCTGTCTAATATAGGCGCTGTTGAAGCTCGGTCATGGATAGACTTACTCTGCCAAGGAGAATGAGTCAAGAGCATACTCAAGCGTATGGATGACGAAGTGAATTTTGAGGAGATGATGACCAAGATGCCTTGGTAGTGGAGACCATTTCCTCATATCCTACGATTTCCCCCGTCGATCCTTTTCAATAGGACGGCGGGCCCACAAAGTCGCTCCAATCACGACAATCTTGTCAAGTTAAAACTACACCTCTGACAATCTCCCGTCGATCCTTTTCAATAGGACGGCAGGCTCACAAAGTCGTTCTAATCGCGACAATCTTTTCAAGTTAACACTACACCTCTGACAATTCTCCGTCGATCCTTTTCAATAGGACGACGGGCCCACAAAGTTGCTCCAATCGCGACCATCTTGACAAATCAACTTACCAATCCTCTTCAATAGGATGGTAAGCCCACAAAGTTGTTCCAATCACGACAATCATCAAGTTAACACTACACCTCTTACAAATTAACTTACCAATCCTCTTCAATAGGATGGTAGGCCTACAAAGTCACTCCAATCGCGACAATCTCGTCATGCTAACACTACACCTCTGACAATCACTCATCGAGCCTACAAATCTATCACGTTAACAATCACCTCTGATAGTTCTCTTGCACTCCAACTGGTGCATGACTGCTCCCTTACACTCTGATAAGTACACGAGTATAAACTACTTCTTCTGATCCTCCAACTGGTATAAGAGGTTAAACTATTCCCTACACTTCCACTTCTTGAGCCAAGTTCCAAGTACGGGCGAACCGCTCAAATCAAGTGAGACTAACAGTTTAGACGAGCTCCACTTCTTGAGCCAGGTTCCCAGTATGGGCGAACCGCTCAAATCAGGCGAGCCTAACAGTTTAGGCGAGTTCCACTTCTTGAGCCCGGTTCCCAGTTATAGTGAACCGCTCAAAACAGGCGAGACTAGCAGTTTAGGTGTGCTGTATCAAACCCCTACTCGGTCAAACCTTCAGATAGTTAGGACCAAAGCCATAATCCCCCACCAATCCTCTTCAATAGGATTACGGGACCCCAATCCATCAAGTTAATAGTCACCTCTGATAGTTAACTCCGTCATTACCGCAAACGACGTCGGTCGGGCAGCAACCTACCAAAGTGCTGCAGGTATTAAGATCCAAAGTGTTCTAGACCTCATGCAACCTGATTCGGGTCTGAAAACTTTGGATGGGTTTTTGTAGACAATAAAAATTACCTTTATCCTTAGCTGAGGCACAAACGCAGATATCTCCCAAACCGTGAGGAATTCGGCGAAACAGAGGAAGCAAACCGAAGCCTTTGACTTGGATCGGATGGCTCCGTATCGTCGAGATAAGCGATTTTCATATATAATTCGTCTAATTCCGACTTACGGTTTTAAAGTTACGGCCTATTCTTCGATCCATGCTCAGGAGCTCGCCTGCAGACCCAGGTCCGCCTGCAGTCCCCAGCCTGTCTAAAGGCTAGAGATCGCCTAACAGCTTGTAGCTCGCCTGCACAGCTTCACCTGCACCTGCAAACCCCCCTGCAGACCCAAGTCTGCCTGCAGTCCTGAGCTCGCTTACAGACCCAAGTCTGCCTGCTCGCCTGCAGTCCCAGCTCGCCCGCAGTTGAAGCTCGCTTGTAGGCTTGAGCTCACCTGCAGGGGTCGCCAGCTCGCCTACAGGACTACCAGCTCATCTACAGGGTTTCCAGCCCGCCTGTAGGGTCGCCAGCCCGCCTGTAGACTTGAGCTCGCCTGCAGGGGTCGCCAGCTCACCTGCAGAACTGCCAGCTCGTCTACAAGGTTTCCAACATGCTTGAAGGGTCGCCAGCTCGCCTGCACGCTCCAGTCTGCCTGCTACAGAATCAAGTACCCACTTGGGTATGGAAGCCTTCACTTCTCACGCTTCAAAAGGGGAAAGCATGGCGTTCCTCACCTAAGTACTAAGTACAGCCAGGGACAGCTACAAGAATAGGGCGGCTGGCTCTCTCACCTCTATTAGTAGTCAAATCCCACGAATCAAGGGAAGGCCCATGCCATCCCTTGCCTATTAAAACCCATCTTCAGCCTGCATGAAGGGGGTGATTGGCTGCTGCTTACTCGGCTGGCTAATCTTCCAAATGTTGAACCTCGGCTTTTGTTAAAGGCTCCCTCGTTTGAAGAGACTCGTCGGAACTCTCCGACTTGAGGCTCTCGGGTAGATTCGAACCCACTTACATCGGATCTTCTACTGAAAACTGAAGATCCAGTAGCAACTTCGATCGGATTGTCCAAGGGAAGCAAACTCGGTGCGAGAACCGAGGGAGGCGTCCTATCGCTACCGAAGACCCCATGTTAAAAAAGGAGGGCATTCCCTCTGCTTCTGTTGTAATTTTCAATTCATTAGTTTGTAATAAGCTGTTCTCATCAATACAAAAAAAATCCCTATTTTCGGGTGATCAAAATTTACACCTAAAGAAGATGGCGACCACAGTGGGAGTTTCCGTTCAATCAGATGAATTGGTGGTGATGCAGTTTGACGAAGTTGCTGCAGGGACTACTGTTGAGTCCCTTGTGATCAAGTTTGAGGGGTACTTGCAATCATCCTCCGCTATCGGCAATGCATCTCGCAAGTGCGGTAGAGTCGTGTGTGTGGCCCAGCCCCAAGTGGCTGAGGCAACCAAGCCTGAAGAATCTACCCAAGCTGTGGCAGGGGGTTCCTTTCCCCCCAAACCTGTTGAGGCCGAGCCTAAAGCCAACGATGCAAGTCCAAAAGCTGCTGAATGGGTCGTTGAACGATCCTCGCAGGCCCCTGTGCAAGAGGAAACAACCTTTCGTATCGACGCAGATCACGCCTTCGCCGTCGGCATGAACACTCCTCTTTCAAAAAGAGCCAAACAGAGGCGACGAAAAGCTCTTGCCCGTTGTAGACGGTAAAAATTACCGCGACAGACTGATGAATGAATTCTCCCACGAATCGGGACCACCCACTTGAATGAAAGATGGATCGTAGCCACAAGAGGGGCTTGCTGACGCACGAGCCCCACATTTGCCCTCACACGCCAAGTCACGTGGACTCAACAGTAGAGTGAATTCGCCCTCATAAGCCGAATCTGCCTGCGGGGGTCCAGATCCGCCTACGTGAGTCAAGAGCCGGATCCTCAGGGACAAGCCCCCTACTTCCCGCGATGCGAGGGGAAAGAGCACAGTGCTCCAAGCTCGTCAGATGGCCGTCCACAATTCGAGCGAGCAGACAGGCGTCAGAACAACCTGCATGCTCATAAATGCGGTTCACCTCAACCATCAAGGTCGAAGAGCTGGAGCCGCCGGCATGCGGCGAGCTGTCCAAGCCCACTCAGGCACAAGGCGTCAATTCTCCCGCCTCTATTGAGACATAGGGAGAGGGGAGGGGGGCACAGTACCCCAGGACCGTCAGGTGGTCACTCGGTGGTTCACAGCGTAGGTAAGCAGAGAGGTGCCAAAGTAGTCTGCATCCTCATAAATGCAGCTTACCTCACTCATCCAAGCGAAGGGTCAGAGCCGCCGGTGCTCGATAAGTTGCCCAGATCCACTCAAGTAACTAGCAGCAGCCGTCACTGATACAAAGAGGGGCTTTCCCACTCCTGCGCGACGTGATATAACACGCGGCTCCTCGAATGACCGCTTGTGGTACAAAGGGGTAGCAGGATATCTCTGAACAATGTATGGTCACATCCTATAATTCAAGGAGTAGCCAGGCTGTCTCTCTCCCATTTAAGAGCCTCTTTCAGCAACCTTAAAAGGGGTCAGTCGGAGAGAGATCAGGGGTCAGTTATAGAAAAAGTCAGAAGAACCTTAGGAAGAGGATCGACGATAAGCTCTTTGCATATCCTTGCACTGTTGCGTCATCTCCTAGCTCCGAGCCCTGATCGCCGACGAGCCAGAAGATCCGAACTACATCGACTCGAGCTTCTACTAAGTACTAAAGCTCTCCAGCAACCTTGGTCAAACCGTCCAAGGGAAGCAGACTCGGCACGAGCACCGAGCGAAGCATCCTACAGCTACCGAAAGTCCCCACACTAAACAAAGAGGGCATTCCCTCTGCTTCTGTTATAATTCCGATTGATTAGTTTGTAATAAGCCATTCTTATAAATACAAACAAAATCTTCCTGTTTTTGGGAAAATCAGAAATTTACAGTATACAGTAGATGGCGACCACAGTGGGAGGAGCTGTTTCCTCTAGCGAAATGGTGGTAGCTCAGTTCGATGAGGTTGTTGTTGGGACGACTGTGGAGTCCCTGGAGATCGAGTTCGACCAAGCTAAGTACGAAGAGTACTTGTCTTCTTCCTCTTCCGGTGGCGATGCGTCCCGCAAACGCCACGGAGTCGGGCGCAGGAGCCGACATCAGACGGTCAAAGCTCCTGCGCCTGAAGGCTCTACCCGAGTCTTGTCGGGGGAACCTACTCCAAAATCGATCAGGGCCAAGCCACAGATCGAGAGCACGGGGCGAAAGCCCGCTAGATGGGTCGCTAAACGACCCTCAGCGATGCCCGTCCGAGACGAAACACCGATTCATTCTGGCACAGACCATGCTGCCACAACCCACGTAGACGCTCCTCCCTCTGGGAGAGCTCGTCAGCGGCGACGGCAGACGCTCGCTCGGCAAGAGGCTCAAGCCTTCGTCTCATACGATGGCCTGAACTACTACACAGGCCCGAAGGATGTTCGACAAGGAGGCAACTCATCCTACGCCGGAAGACTCCCCAAATCAGGAGTGCCAACGGGTAAAGACAAGGCCACCCGCTCAGGTAAACTTTGCTTCTTAGGTCACATCCCTAATGCGAATGAACCACCGCGAGCGCGCGAGTCTGCCCACGCAGGCGAATCCTCAAAAGTGGGCGGATCTTACCCCGACCACCTGACGGATAGCTTTAGAGGCAAACCAATAGATGATACCTCGCCTACTCGCCCGCGTGAGCGGGGGGTTGAATCTCGCCCGCATATTAGGGTTCGCCCGAATGCGAGAGTTCGCCCGACAAGGCAAACTCACCCAACTCCTACCTCGAGGCGTTCCACCCAGTGTACGGCAGAGGGTGCACCCCAGACCCTCTCGTATGATCACTCAGGCGACCCGTCTGACCTTGGGGGTGTTCGCCAGTCACCCTCGAAAGACCTTCGAGAGTACCTAACTCGCAAACGCACCATACATGAGGCAAATCCTCAGTGCCATTGCGAGAGACTCATTCACACAGTACTCGAGAGGCTCTCTCTACGACCTTCTCGACCTAGGCCCACCCGTCAGAGACGCCGCCGCCAGAAAGGGCGCGCTGTCAATGACCTAGAGCTCCCGTCCACCACAATCAATATGACGGATAAGGGTAAGGCGATACTTTCTGATTCTCCAGACTCAGACTCCGTTCTGGGACCTAACCTCCGGTTTGCCAACGCGGACAAGGCGGCATATACCAGCGTACCCGTAGTCGTAAGGGGGTAAGCATCGGGTTTGATTACTACGCCCTAGCACCCCCCTCCTACGGCAAGGATGAAGTTCATTCGGCGGCAGTCACGTCCCAAACCTCGCATTCGAGCCAAGACGCACCGACGAGGGTACACATGACTGAACTCGCCCACGAGCAGACAGTAGCTCAAAAGCTGAAGGAACAGCAGGCGACCATCGACTCTCTAAGAGAGATGATGGAGCAACTTCTGAACAAGAAGAAGAAGAAGAAAAGAACCCAGCGTCCCCTACCCCGGCGAACTGGGGACAAGGAGTGGGTACCTCCCCGTCGCCCGGCGACAGAAACGGAAGATAACAGTAATCCGCAATCCGATTACTCTTCCAAGACGTCGCTAGGGATGTCACATACTGGGGATAGCGTCCGTGACAAGAGGTTCGACGAGTTCCAAGACCAGTTCAACGTGCTGAAGCTTTAGCAAAACATGAACAAGCTGGGGGTAGTCCATCCTTACCCTATTGAATGGGATATGGTCCTATACCCGGCAAAGTTCAAGCCGATCAGCTTAGTGCAATTTGATGGCAAGGGCTCGCCCTCGCAGCACATCTACTACTTCATGGCGCAGACTGGGTTCCTTACGGGGAACGATGCCATTCTCACGTGACTATTCATAGGCACCCTCAAAGGGGTGGCCTTTGAATGGTTCCGGTGCACCACCCTTAGACCCGCCTCCACGAGGGGAAGCGCGTCGTAGTACCTCTCGGTGCCCTCACCGACGGCAATACCAATCTCGTGCACCAAACCCTCCAACCTCTGGAGGGCCTCGAACACAGGGTGAGACGCGGGGTCTGGGGTAGAAGATCCCTGGACCGAACTCACGGGGGAAGAGGGCGGAGCACCGACATCAACGGCATTGGAAGAGGATCCGACGCCCTCGGAAGAGCAATGGTCAGATGCGGAGGCCATGGAGGGTTTATGTGGCGATTCTCGCTCGAAAATATTTCAAATACGTGAGAACCTATCTGAAAAGACGGCAAGTACGGAATATATATTCGAGAGCCGGACGGCTGGGATTTGTCGTCCCAAGCAATCGAATGGCACAGGTGTCCTACGATGCCTCAAGCTCCACGCTAATAAAGGCCATTCCTCTCAGGACCCCAAACGGACCGATCGGATTGAGCCCAAGAGGCGAGGCATCCCGTCGCCTCACCATTAATGAGCATTAAAAAAAAGAGGCCTTAGCTGGCAAGCATTTGGGCCCGCAAGCGGACACGTGGCACGGATTTCGCCCACATTCCAGATCCTCGACTAGAGGGCAGATTCGCCGACGATTGAGTTTAATTACGAGGCCAAGTAGGTCCTCAATGCAAACTCACCTCCCTACGAGTTTCGCTGATAAGCTAAACTCGCCAGCAGCCGGGTTTGGTCTGCAACACGAGATCAGCATCGCACGGGTCTCGCCTGCAATCTAAATTCGCCAACGGTCGAATTCAACCTTTCGGTAAATTCGCCGTCGAATGGGCCTCACTTGTGGTAGGAACTCGCTAGCATTTTGGAGGGTAACTTACGGCATGATCATTCGAGTCTTAGCCCGCAGCATGAACTCACCTACACTCGAGTTGGACCGAACGAGCTCGCTGGTGGTTTAGTATGGCTTTCCACGCAGACTCGCCGTCACCTGAGCCTGCCTACAGCATGAACCTACCTGTACTCAGGTTGAACCTTCGAAGCAAACTCGTCACCGCCTAAGGGGTGCCACCTGAAATCGCCGTTGGCCATACCAGAGAAACATTGAATGGTGACATGTGTAGGCATCAAAAATTACCCATAGGTCTCCACGAACAGCTCAGTATTAAAGGAGCGACAATGAACGTCACTACCAGATCCACGAAAGTTCGATGAACGGTTGAAGT
>BQKN01064359.1:98806-136912 GCA_022839385.1 Asparagus kiusianus | reverse complement strand
GAGCCACTAGACCTTCTACAGTTCAATGGCAAGGGTTCTCCTACCCAGTACATTTACTACTTCCAGGCGTAAACTGGACACATAGTGGGAAACGACTCTATTATGACGCGACTGTTCATTGGTACCCTCAAGGGTGTCGCTTTTGAATGGTTTTGCAGATTGGAGCCTGGGTCCATCACCTGCTGGAAGGACATGGAAAGACTCTTCATGGCCAGATTCTTCGACGATGACACAGAAGTATCTATGGCCACTCTGTTGGCTGTGATGCAGAGGAAGACAGAGTCTGTGAACAGCTTTGTCAAGAGATTTAGAAACCGATCGTTACATTCCTGCGAACGGGTTTCCGAGGCCACCCTCATTGAGATATGCCGGAACAATCTCTCCATCGACGTTCTGTCCAATATGGGCACGGTTGAAGCTTGCTCATGGAAAGACTTACTCCGCCAAGGAGAACGAGTCGAGAGCATGCTCAAGCGTATGGATGACGAAGAGCCGCATGAATTTCAAGGAGATGATGACTTAGATGCCTTGGTAGTGGAGACCGTTTCCTCTTATCCTACGATTTCCCCTGTTGATCCTTTTCAAAAGGACGGTGAGCCCACAAAGTCTCTCCAATCGTGATAATCTTGTCAAGTTAACACTACACCTCTGACAATCTCCCATCGATCCTTTTCAATAGGACGGCAGGCCCACAAAGTCGCTCCAATCACGACAATCTTATCAAGTTAACACTACACCTCTGACAATCACCCGTCAATACTTTTCAATAGGATGGCGGGCCCACAAAGTTGCTCCAATCGTGACAATTTTGACAAATCAACTTACCAATCCTCTTCAATAGGATGGTAGCCCACAAAGTCGATCCAATCGTGAGAATCGTCAAGTTAACACTACACCTCTGACAAATCAACTTATCAATCCTCTTCAATAGGATGGTAGGCCTACAAAGTCGCTCCAATCGTGACAATCTCGTCATGTTAACACTACACCTCTGACAATCACTCGTTGATCCTCTTTAATAGGACGGCAAGCCCACAAAGCTATCACGTTAACAATCTCATCTGATTGCTCTCTTGCACTCCAACTGGTGCATGATTGCTTCCTTATACTCCGACAAGTACACGAGTATAAACTGCTTCTTCTGATCCTCCAACTAGTATAAGAGGTTAAACTATTCCATACACTTCCACTTCTTGAGCCAGGTTCCCAGTACGAGCGAACCGCTCAAATCAAGCGAGCCTAACAGTTTAGGCGAGCTCCACTTCTTAAGCCAAGTTCCCAGTACGGGCGAATCGCTCAAATCAGGCGAGCCTAACAAACAGTTTAGGTGAGTTCCACTTCTTGAGTCAGGTTCCCAGTTATGACGAACCGCTCAAAACAAGCGAGACTAGCAGTTCAGGTGGGCTGCATCAAACCCCCCACTTGGTCAAACCTTCAGATAGTTAGGACCAAAGCCATAATCCCCCACCAATCCTCTTCAATAGGATTGCGGGACCCCAATCCGTCAAGTTAACAGTCACCTCTGATAGTCAACTCCGTCATTCCGGCAAATAACGTCGGTCGGGCAGCAACCTACCAAAGTGCTGTAGGTCTTAAGATCCAAAGTGTTCCAAACCTCATGCGACCTGATTCGGGTCTGAAATCTTTGGAGGGGGTTTTGTAGGCAATAAAAATTGCCTTTATCCCTAGCTGAGGCACAAACGTAGATATCTCCCAAACCGTAAGGAATTCGGAGAAACGGAGGAAGTGAAATGAAGCCTTCAGCTCGGTTCGGATGGATCCGTCTCGTCGAGATAGGCGACTTTCATATATAATTCGTCCAATTCCGACTTACGGTTTGAAAGTTACGGTCTATTCTTCGATCCATGCTCAGAAGCTCGCCTGCAGACCCAGGTCCGCCTGCAGTCCCCATCTTGCCTAAAGGCTAGAGCTCGCCTAACAGCTTGAAGCTCACCTACACAGCTTCACCTGCACCTGCAAACCCTCCTGCAGACCCAAGTCTGCCTGTAGTCTCGAGCTCGCTTGTAGACCCAAGTCTGCCTTCTCACCTGCAGTCCTAGCTCACCTTCAGTAGAAGCTCGTCTGCAGCTCGAATCTCGCCTGCAGGCTTGAGCTCACCTGCAGGGGTCGTTAGCTCACCTACAGGACTGCCAGGTCGCCTACATGGTTTCTAGCCCGCCTGCAGGGTCGCCAGCCCTCCTGTAGACTTGAGCTCGCACGCAGGTGTCGCCAGCTCACCTGCAGAACTGCCAGCTCGTCTACAGGGTTTCCAACCCGCCTGAAGGGTCGCCAGCTCACCTACACACTCTAGTCTGCCTGCTACATAATCAAGTACCTACTAGGGTATGGAAGCCATCACATCTCATGCTTCAAAAGGGGAAAGCATGGCGTTCCTCACCTAAGTACTAGGTATAGGCAGGGACAGCTACAAGAATAGGGCGGCTGGCTCCCTCACCTCTATTAGTGGTCAAATCCTATGAATCAATGGATGGCCCATGCCGTCCCTTGCCTATTAAAACCCATCATCAGCCTGCATGAAGGGGGGACTGGCTGCTGCTTACTCGGCTGGCTAATCTTCCAAAGGTTGAACCTTGGCTTTTGCTAAAGGCTCCCTCGTTTGAAGAGACTCGTCGGAACTCTCCAACTTAAGACTCTTGGGTAGACTCGAACCCACTTAAATCGGACCTTCTACTGAGAACTCGGTGCGAGAACCGAGGGAGGCGTCCTATCGCTACTAAAGACCCCACGTTAAACAAGGAGGGCATTCCCTCTGCTTCTATTGTAATTTTCGATTCATTAGTTTGTAATAAGCTGTTCTTATCAATACAAATAAAAATCCCTATTTTTGAGAGATCAAAATTTACACATACAGAAGATGACGACCAAAGTGGGAGTTTTCGATCATTCTACTGAATTGGTAGTGGCGCAGTTTGACGAAGTTGCTGCTGGGACTACTGTTGAGTCACTTGTGATCAAGTTCGAAGGGTACTTGCAATCATCCTCCGCTAGCGGCAATGCATCTCGCAAGTGCGGCAGAGTCGTGTGTGGCCCAGCCCCAAGTGGCTCAGCCCCAAGTGGCTGAGGCAACCAAGCCTGAAGAATCTACCCAAGCTGTGGCAGGGGGTTCTTTTCCCCCCAAACCAGTTGAGGCCGAGACAAAAGCCAAGGATGCAAGTCCAAAAGCTGTTGAATGGGTTGTTGAACGATCCTCACAGGCTCCTGTGCAAGAGGAAACAACCTTTCGTATCGACGCAGACCACGCCTTCGCCGTCGACATGAACGTTCCTCTTTCAAAAAGAGCCAAACAGAGGCGACAAAAAGCTCTTGCCCGTTTGGAGGCCCAATCCTCATCTCCTGTGACGACCTAATTACTATTCAGGCCTGAGAAGAGCCAAACAAGTGAGCCAGGTTCCCAGTACGGGCGAACCGCTCAAATCAGGTGAGCCCAACAGTTTAGGCGAGCCCCACATCATGAGCCAGGTTCCTAGTTATGACGAACCGCTCAAATCAGGCGAGCCTAACGGTTTAGGCGAGCCCCACTTCGTGAGCCAGGTTCCCAGTTATGGTGAACCGCTCAAATCAGGCGAGCCTAATGGTTTAGGCGAGCCCTACTCTGTGAGAAAGGAGATCAATTTTGGCGATCTAAGCACATCTGGCGAGCTCTGCAGATCAAGAGGACTTCACCAAGCTCGCCTGGCAGACCAAGTTCGCCAGAAAGGCAAAGCAGCAGCTCGCCAGACAGGTGCACTGTACCTATCTCGCCTGACGGGCGAACCTCACCAGCCTGAACCTCACAACACACTCGTGCCCAAACGGGGGTGGCCACTCAATTCGCCTACCCGCGCCTGACATCTGTCTCTGACAACGACGACGACAAGAGCATGCTCAAGAGATTCAGAAACCGATCGCTACATTCCCGCGTATGGGTTTTCGAGGCCACCCTCATTGAGATATGCCGAAACAATCTCTCCATCGACGTTATGTCCAATATGGGTGCTGTTGAAGCTCACACATGGAAAGACTTACTCCGCCAAGGAGAACGAGTCGATAGCATGCTCAAGCGTATGGATGACGAAGAGCTACATGAATTTTGAGAAGATGATGACCAAGATGCCTTGGTAGTGGAGACCGTTTCCTCATATCCTATGATTTCCCCCGTCAATCCTTTTCAATAGGACGGCGGACCCACAAAGTCGCTCCAATCACGACAATCTTGTCAAGTTAACACTATACCTCTGACAATCCCTCGTCGATCCTTTTCAATAGAACGGCGGGCCCACAAAGTCGCTCCAATTATGACAATCTTGACAAATCAACTTACCAATCCTCTTCAATAGGATAGTAAGCCCACAAAGTCGCTCCAATCACGACAATCGTCAAGTTAACACTACACCTCTAACAAATCAACTTAACAATCCTCTTCAATAGGATGGTAGGCCTACAAAGTCGCTCCAATCGTGACAATCTCGACATGTTAACACTACACCTCTGACAATCACTCGTCGATCCTCTTCAATAGGATGGCGAGCCCACAAATCTATCACGTTAACAATCACCTCTAATAGTTCTCTTGCACTCTAACTGGTGCATGAGATCTCCCTTACACTCTGACAAGTACACGAGTATAAACTGCTTCTTCTGATCCTCCAACTGGTATAAGAGGTTAAACTATTTCCTACACTTCCACTTCTTAAGCCAAGTTCCCAGTACGGGCGAACCGCTCAAATCAGGCGAGCCTAACAATTTAGGCGAGCTCCACTTCTTGAGCCAGGTTCCCAGTACGGGCGAACCGCTCAAATCAGGCGAGCCTAACAGTTTAGTCGAGTTCCACTTCTTGAGCCAGGTTCCCAGTTATGGCGAACCGCTCAAAACAGGCGAGACTAGTAGTTCAGGTGGGCTGCATCAAGTCCCCACTCGGTCAAACCTTCAGATAGTTAGGACCAAAACCACAATCCCCCGCCAATCCTCTTCAATAGATTGCGAGACCTAACTCCGTCATTCCCGCAAATGACGTCGGTCGGGCAGCAACCTACCAAAGTGCTACAGGTCTTAAGATCCAAAGTGTTCCAGACCTCATGCGACCTGATTCAGGTCTGAAAACTTTGAAGGGGGTTTTGTAGGCAATAAAAATTACCTTTATCCCTAGCTGAGGCACAAACGCAGATATCTCCCAAACCGTAAGTAATTCGGCAAAATGAAGGAAGCAAACCAAAGCCTTTGGATCAGTTCAGATGGCTCTGTCTCGTTGAGATAGGCGATTTTCATATATAATTCGTCTAATTCTGACTTACGGTTCGAAAGTTACGGCTATTCTTCGATACAAGCTTAGGAGCTCACCTAACAGCTTGAAGCTAGCCTGCAGACCCAGGTCCGCCTGCAGTCCCCAGCTCGCCTAAAGGCTAGAGCTCACCTAACAGCTTAAATCTCACCTGCACAGCTTCACCTGCACCTACAAACCCGCCTGCAGACCCAAGTCTGCCTGTAGTCCCGAGCTCGCTTGCAGACCCAAGTCTGCCTGCTCGCCTGCAGTCCCAGCTCGCCTGCTATTGAAGCTCGCCAGCAGCTCTAATATAGCCTGCAGGCTTAAGCTCACCTGAAGGGGTCACCAGCTCGGCTACAGGACTACCAGCTCACCTATAGGGTTTCCAGCCCGCCTGTAGGGTCGCCAGCCCGCCTTTAGGCTTGAGCTCACCTGTAGGGGTCGCCAGCTCACTTGCAGAACTACCGGCTCGTCTACAGGGTTTCCAACCCACCTGAAGGGTCACCAGCTCACCTGCATGCTCCATTCTGCCTGCTGTAGAATCAAGTACCCACTTGGACATGGAAGCCATCACATCTCACGCTTCAAAAGGGGAAAGCATAGCGTTCCTCACCTAAGTACTAGGTACAGCCAGGGACAGCTACAAGAATAGTGCGGCTGGCTCCCTCACCTCTATTAATAGTCAAATCCCATGAATCAAGGGATGGACCATGCCATCCCTTGCCTATTAAAACCCATCTTAAGCCTGCATGAAGGGGGGGATTTGCTGCTGCTTACTCGGCTGGCTAATCTTCCAAAGGTTGAACCTTGGCTTTTGCTAAAGGCTCCCTCGTTTGAAGAGACTCGTCGGAACTCTCCGACTTGAGGCTCTCGAGTAGACTCAAACCCACTTACATCGGACCTTCAACTGCGAACTGAAGCTCTAGCAGCAACTTCGATCGGATCATCCAAGGGAAGCAAACTCGGTGCGAGAACCGAGGGAGGCGTCCTATCGCTACCGAAGACACCACGTTAAACTAGTAGGGCATTCCTTCCGCTTCTGTTGTAATTTTCAATTCATTTATTTGTAATAAGCTGTTCTAATCAATACAAACAAAAATCCCTATTTTTGGGAGATCAAAATTTACACCTACAGAAGGTGGCGACCACAGTGGGAGTTTCCGTTCATTCAGATGAATTGGTGGTGGCATAGTTTGACGAAGTTGCTGCAGGGACTACTGTTGAGTCCCTTGTGATCAAGTTCGAGGGGTACTTGCAATCATCCTTTGCTAGCAGCAATGCATCTCGCAAGTGTGGCAAAGTCGTGTGTGTGGCCCAGCCCCGAGTGGCTGAGGCAACCAAGCCTGAAGAATCTACCCAAACTATTGCAGGGGGTTCTTCCCCCCCCCCCAAACCAGTTGAGGCCGAGCCGAAAGCTAAGGATGCAAGTCCAAAAGCTGCTGAATGGGTCGTTGAACGATCCTCGCAGGCCCCTATGCAAGAGGAAACAACCTTTCGTATCGACGCAGACCACACCTTCACCGTCGGCATGAACGCTCCTCTTTCGAAAAGAGCCAAACAGAGGCGACGAAAAGCTCTTGCCCGTCTGGAGTCCCAATCTCTCATCTCCTGTGACGGCCTGAATTACTATTTAGGCCTGAGAAGAGCCAAACAAGTGAGCCAGGTTCCCAGTACGGGCGAACCGCTCAAATCGTGCGAGCCTAACAGTTTAGGTGAGCCCCACTTCGTGAGCCAGGTTCCCAGTTATGACAAACCGCTCAAATCAGGTGAGCCTAACGATTTAGGCGAGCCCCACTTCAAGAGCCAGGTTCCCAGTTATAGCGAACCGCTCAAATCAGGTGAGCCTAATGGTTTAGGTGAGCCCCACTCTGTGAGCAAGGAGCTCAATTTTGGCGAACCAAGCGCATCTGGTGAACTTTACAGATCAAGAGGACTTCACCAAGCTCACCTGACAGACCAAGTTCACCCGAAAGGCAAAGCAGCAGTTCGCCAGACAGGTGCACTGTACCTATCTCGCCTGACGGGCGAGCCTCGCCAGCCTGAACCTCATCAACACACTCAAGACCAAATGTGGGTGGCCACTCCATTCGTCTACACGCGCCTGACGTCCGTCTCTGACAACGAAGATGACGATTGCTCGGTAGTGGCAACGTCGCAGACTTCTAGCTCAGTTCAGGGTAGGCACACAAGCGTGCACATGACCGACATCCCTGATGAGATATCCAGGAGATTCGACGAGCAACAAGCAACCATCAACTCCCTAAAGGAGATGTTGGAGCAGCTTCTGAGCGAGAAGAAGAAGAAAGAGAAGACTTCGCGGACTTCGCGGACCTCGCAGCACAAAGAGCGGGTGCCTACTCCTTCTTGCACGTCTTCTGACTCTTCATTTGAGTCATCTAGAGGAGCATCATCTTCAGGTCATAATCCAAGAGACAAAAGGCTCGACGAGTTCCAGAGTCAACTCGATGCCTTGAAGCTCCAGAAGCATATGAACAAGCTAGGGGTTGTCAGACCGTATCCAATTGAATGGGATACGGTCTCCTACCCAGCAAAGTTCGAGCCACTGGACCTCCTGCAGTTCAATGGCAAGGGTTCTCATACCCAGCACCTTTACTACTTCCAGGCGCAAACTGGACATATAATGGGAAACGACCCCATTATGACGTGACTGTTCATTGGTACCCTCAAGGGGGTCGCTTTTCAATGGTTTCGCATGTTGGAGCCTGGGTCCATCACTTGCTGGAAGGATATGGAAAGACTCTTCATGGCTAGATTCTTCGACGATGACACAGAAGTATATATGGCCACTCTGTTGGCTATGAAGCACAGGAAGAAAGAGTCTGTGAACAGCTTTGTCAAGAGATTCAGAAACCGATCGCTACATTCCCGCGAACGGGTTTCCGAGGCCACCCTCATTGAGATATGGGCGCTGTTGAAGCTCGCTCATGGAAAGACTTACTCCGCCAAGGAGAACGAGTTGAGAGCATGCTCAAGCGTATGGATGAGGAAGAGCTGCATGAATTTCGAGGAGATGATGACCAAGATGCCTTGGTAGTGGAGACCGTTTCCTCATATCCTACGATTTCCCGCGTCGATCCTTTTCAATAGGATGGCAGGCCCACAAAGTCGCTCCAATCATGACAATCTTGTCAAGTTAACACTACACCTCTGACAATCCCCCGTCGATCCTTTTCAATAGAACGGCGGGCCTACAAAGTCGCTCTAATTATGATAATCTTAACAAATCAACTTACCAATCCTCTTCAATAGGATGGTAAGCCCACAAAGTCGCTCCAATCACGACAATCGTCAAGTTAACACTACACCTTTGACAAATCAACTTAACAATCCTCTTCAATAGGATGGTAAGCCTACAAAGTCACTCCAATCGCGACAATCTCTTCATGTTAACACTACACCTCTGACAATCACTCGTCGATCCTCTTCAATAGGACGGCGAGCCCATAAATCTATCACGTTAACAATCACCTCTGATAGTTCTCTTGCACTCCAACTGGTGTATGACTGCTCCCTTACACTCTGACAAGTACACGAGTATAAACTGCTTCTTCTGATCCTCTAACTGGTATAAGAGGTTGAACTATTCCCTACACTTCCACTTCTTGAGCCGGGTTCCCAGTACGGGCGATCCGCTCAAATCAGGCGAGTCTAACAGTTTAGGCGAGCTCCACTTCTTGAGCCAGGTTCCTAGTATGGACGAACCGCCCAAATCAGGCAAGCCTAACAGTTTAGGCGAGTTCCACTTCTTGAGCCAGGTTCCCAGTTATGGCGAACCGCTCAAAACAGGCGAGACTAGCAGTTCAGGTGGGCTGCATCAAGCCCCCACTCGGTCAAACCTTCAGATAGTTAGGACCAAAGCCACTATCCCCCGCCAATCCTCTTCAATAGGATTGCGAGACCTAATCTGTCAAGTTAACAGTCACCTCTGATAGTTAACTCCGTCATTCCCGCAAATAACGTCGGTCGGGTAGCAGCCTACCAAAGTGCTACAGGTCTTAAGATCCAAAGTGTTCCAGACCTCATGCGACCTGATTCGGGTCTGAAAATTTTGGAGGGGGTTTTGTAGGCAATAAAAATTGCCTTTATCCCTAGCTAAGGCACAAATGCAGATCTCTCCCCAACCGTAAGGAATTTGGGGAAACGGAGGAAGCAAACCAAAGCCTTTGGATCGGTTCGGATGTCTCTGTCTCATCGAGATAGGTGATTTTCATATATAATTCGTCTAATTATGACTTACGGTTCGAAAGTTACGGCCTATTATTCGATACATGCTCAGGAGCTCGCCTAACGGCTTAAAGCTAGCCTGCAGACCTAGGTCCGCCTGCAGTCCCTAGCTCGCCTAAAGGCTAGAGCTCACCTAACAGCTTGAAGCTCACCTACACAGCTTCACCTGCACCTACAAACCCGCCTGCAGACCCAAGTCTGCCTGCAGTCACGAGCTCGCTTGCAGACCCAAGTCTGCCTGCTCGCCTGCAGTCCCAGCTCGCCAGTAGTTGAACCTCGCCTGCAACTCTAATATCACTTGTAGGCTTGAGCTCACCTGAAGAAGTCGCCAGCTCGTCTATAGGACTACCAGCTCGCCTACAGGGTTTCCAGCCCGCCTGCAGGGTCGCCAGCCTGCCTGTAGGCTTGAGCTCGCCTGCAGGGGTCACCAGCTCACCTGCAGAACTACCAGCTCGTCTATAGGGTTTCCAACCCGCCTGAAGGGTCACCAGCTCGCCTGCATGCTCCAGTCTGCCTGTTGTAGAATCAAGTACCCACTTGGGCATGGAAGCCATCACATCTCATGCTTCAAAAGGGGAAAGCATGGCATTCCTCACCTAAGTACTAGGTACAGCCAGGGACAGCTACAAGAATAGGGCAACTGGCTCCCTCACCTCTATTAGTGGTCAAATCCCATGAATCAAGGGATGGCCCATGCCATCCCTTGCCTATTAAAACCCATCTTAAGCCTACATGAAGGGGGGATTTGCTGCTGCTTACTCGGCTGGCTAATCTTCCAAAGATTGAACCTTAGCTTTTGCTAAAGGCTCCCTCGTTTGAAGAGACTCTTCGGAACTCTCTGACTTGAGGCTCTAGGGTAGACTCGAACCCACTTACATCGGACATTCTACTAAGAAATAAAGCTCCAGCAGCAACTTCGATCGGATCGTCTAAGGGAAGCAAACTCGGTGCGAGAACCGAGGGAGGCATCCTATCGCTACCGAAGACCCCACGTTAAATAAGGAGAGCATTCCCTCTGCTTTTGTTATAATTTTTGATTCATTAGTTTGTAATAAGCTATTCTAATCAATACAAACAAAAATTCCAATTTTCGGGAGATCAAAATTTACACCTACAGAAGATGGTGACCACAGTGGGGGTTTCCGTTCATTCAGATGAATTGGTGGTGGCGTAGTTTGACGAAGTTGCTGTAGGAACTACTGTTGAGTCCCTTGTGATCAAGTTCGAGGGGTACTTGCAATCATCCTCTGCTAGCGGCAATGCATCTCACAAGTGTGGCAGAGTCGTGTGTGTGGCCCAGCCCCGAGTGGCTGAGGCAACCAAGCCTGAAGAATCTACCCAAACTGTTGCAGGGGGTTCTTTTCCCCCCCAAACCAGATGAGGCCGAGCCGAAAGCCAAGGATGCAAGTCCAAAAGCTGCTCAATGGGTCGTTGAACGATCCTCACAGGCCCCTGTGCAAGAGGAAACAACCTTTCGTATCGACGCAGACCACGCCTTCGCCGTCGGCATGAACGCTCCTCTTTCAAAAAGAGCCAAACAGAGGCGACGAAAAGCTCTTGCCCGTCTGGAGGCCCAATCTCTCATCTCCTGTGACGACCTGAATTACTATTCAGGCATGAGAAGAGCAAAACAAGTGAGCTAGGTTCCCAGTACGGGCGAACCGCTCAAATCGTGCAAGCCCAACAGTTTAGGCGAGCCCCACTTCGTGAGTCAGGTTCCCAGTTATGACAAACCGCTTAAATCAGGCGAGCCTAACGATTTAGGCGAGCCCCACTTCATGAGCCAGTTTCCCAGTTATGGCGAAACGCTCAAATCAAGCGAGCCTAATGGTTTAGGCGAGCCCCACTCTATGAGCAAGGAGCTTAATTTTTACGAACCAAGCAAATCTGGCGAACTCTGCAGATTAAGAGGACTTCACCAAGCTCACCTGACGGACAAAGTTCATCCGAAAGGCAAAGCAGCAGCTCGCCAGACAGGTGCACTGTACCTATCTTGCCTAACGGGCGAGCCTCGACAGCCTGAACCTCGCCAACACACTTGAGCCCAAACATGGGTGGCCACTCCATTCGCCTACACGCGCCTGACGTCCGTCTCTGACAACGACGACGACGATTGCTCGGTAGTGGCAACGTCGTAGACTTCTAGCTCAGTTCAGGGTAGGCACATGAGCGTGCACATGACCGACATCCCTGTTGAGATATCTAGAAGATTCGACGAGCAACAAGCAACCATCAACTCCCTGAAGGAGATGTTGGAGCAGCTTCTGAGCGAGAAGAAGAAGAAAGAGAAGACTTCGCGGACTTCGCGGACCTAGCAGCACAAAGAGCGAGTGCCTACTCCTTCTTGCACGTCTTCTGACTCTTCATTTGAGTCATCTAGAGGAGCATCATCTTCGGGTCATAATCCAAGAGACAAAAGGCTCGACGAGTTCTAGAGTCAACTCGACGCCTTGAAGCTCCAGAAGCATGTGAACAAGCTGGGGGTTGTCAGACCGTATCCAATTGAATGGTATACAGTCTCCTACCCAGCAAAGTTCGAGCAACTGGACCTCCTGCATTTCAATGGAAAGGGTTCTCATACCCAGCACCTTTACTACTTCCAGGCGCAAACTGGACACATAATGGGAAACGACCCCATTATGACGTGATTGTTCATTGGTACCCTCAAGGGGGTCGCTTTTGAATGGTTTCGCATATTGGAGCCTGGGTCCATCACCTGCTGGAAGGATATAGAAAGACGCTTCATGGCTAGATTCTTCGACGATGACACTGAAGTATATATGGCCACTCTGTTGGCTATGAAGCACAGGAAGAAAGAGTCTGTGAACAGCTTTGTCAAGAGATTCAGAAACCGATCGCTACATTCCTGTGAACGGGTTTCCGAGGCCACCCTCATTGAGATATATCGGAACAATCTCTCCATCGATGTTCTGTCTAACATGGGCGCTGTTGAAGCTCGCTCATGGAAAGACTTACTCCGCCAAGGAGAACGAGTTGAGAGCATGCTCAAGCGTATGGATGACGAAGAGCTGCATGAATTTCGAGGAGATGATGACCAAGATGCCTTGGTAGTGGAGACCGTTTCCTCATATCCTACGATTTCCCGCGTCGATCCTTTTCAATAGGACGGCGGGCCCACAAAGTCACTCCAATCGCGACAATCTTGTCAAGTTAATACTACACCTCTGACAATCCACCGTCGATCCTTTTCAATAGAACGGAGGGCCCACAAAGTCGCTCTAATTATGACAATCTTGACAAATCAACTTACCAATCCTCTTCAATAGGATGGTAAGCCCACAAAGTCGCTCTAATCACGACAATCGTCAAGTTAACACTATACCTCTGACAAATCAACTTAACAATCCTATTCAATAGGATGGTAGGCCTACAAAATCGCTCCAATCACGTTAGTCTCGTCATGTTAACACTACACCTCTGACAATCACTCATCAATCCTCTTCAATAGGATGGCGAGCCCACAAATGTATCACGTTAATAATCACCTCTGATAGTTCTCTTGCACTCCAACTGGTGCATGATTGCTCCCTTACACTCTGACAAGTACACGAGTATAAACTGCTTCTTCTGATCCTCCAACTGGTATAAGAGGTTAAACTTATCCCTACACTTCCACTTCTTGAGCCAGGTTCCCAGTACGGGCAAACTGCTTAAATCAGGCGAGCCTAACAGTTTAGGCGAGCTCCACTTCTTAAGCCAGGTTCCCAGTACGGGCGAACCGCTCAAATCAGGCGAGCCTAACAGTTTAGGCGAGTTCCACTTCTTGAGCTAGGTTCCCAGTTATGACGAACCGCTCAAAACAGGCGAGACTAGCAGTTCAGGTGGGCTGCATCAAGCCCCCACTCGGACAAACCTTCAGATAGTTAGGACCAAAGCCACAATCCCCCGCCAATCCTCTTTAATAGGATTGCGGGACCTAATCCGTCAAGTTAACAGTCACCTCTGATAGTCAACTCAGTCATTCCCGCAAATGACGTCGGTCGGGCAGCAACCTACCAAAGTGCTACAGGTCTTAAGATCCAAAGTGTTCCAGACCTCATGCGACCTGATTCGGGTCTGAAAACTTTGGAGGGGGTTTTGTAGGCAATAAAAATTGCCTTTATCCCTAGCTGAGGCACAAATGCAGATATCTCCCAAACCGTAAAGAATTCGGCGAAACAAAGAAAGCAAACCGAAGCCTTTGGATCGGTTCGAATAGCTCCGTCTCGTCAAGATAGGTGATTTTTACATATAATTCATCTAATTCTGACTTACGGTTTGAAATTTACGGCCTATTCTTCAATACATGCTCAGGAGCTCGCCTAACGGCTTGAAGCTAGCCTACAGACCCAGGTCCGCCTACAGTCCCCACCTCGCCTAAACGCTAGAGCTCACCTAACAGCTTGAAGCTCACCTGCACAACTTCACCTGCACCTACAAACCCGCCTTCAGACCCAAGTCTGCCTGTAGTCCCGAGCTTGCCTGCAGACCCAAGTCTTCCTGCTCGCCTGCAGTCCCAGCTCGCCTACAGTTGAAGCTCGTCTGCAGCTCTAATATCACCTGCAGGCTTGAACTCACCTGAAGGGGTCGCCAGCTCGCCTACAGGACTACCAGCTTGCCTAAAGGGTTTCCAGCCTGCCTGCAGGGTCGCCAGCCCGCCTGTAGGCTTGAGCTCGCCAGCAGGGGTCGCCAGCTCACCTGCAGAACTGCCAGCTTGTCTACAGGGTTTCTAACCCGCCTGAAGGGTCGCCAGCTCACCTGCATGCTCCAGTCTACCTGCTGCAGAATCAAGTACCCACTTGGGCATGGAAGCCATCACATCTCATGCTTCAAAAGGGGAAAGTATGGTGTTCCTCACCTAAGTACTA
This sequence comes from Asparagus kiusianus, assembly GCA_022839385.1. Lineage (NCBI taxonomy): Eukaryota > Viridiplantae > Streptophyta > Magnoliopsida > Asparagales > Asparagaceae > Asparagus > Asparagus kiusianus. The sequence continues at coordinate 122,539 of BQKN01064359.1, read as the reverse complement.
GGTACAGCCAGGGACAGCTATAAGAATAGGGCGGCTGGCTCCCTCACCTCTATTAGTGGTCAAATCCCATGAATCAAGGGATGGCCCATGCCATCCCTTGCCTATTAAAACCCATCTTAATCCTGCATGAAGGGGGGGATTTGTTGCTGCTTACTCGGCTGGCTAATCTTCCAAAAGTTGAACCTTGGCTTTTGCTAAAGGCTCCCTCGTTTGAAGAGACACGTCGGAACTCTTCGCTAACCACCCACGGGTATGATGGCCAATCGGGGAGTAATCCACTCTCTCCCCAAAAATCTCCTCTGGGTCAGTCTCCTCAGAGCTGATCTCCTAATCCTCTGAAAGTGTTGACCACACCTCCCCGCTACTAATGGATCCTTCCATCTTAGAAACACTCGAATCTGAATCTGCCATTCCTACCAAAAGTCATCTATCAGCCTCCAATAGTACAAAACCAACCTAACAGAAATCTAGATATCACAAGAATGTCATGGAAAGATAATTCCTCCATGACTGGTGTTTGACACCGACTAGAAAGATCCCTACGTCCCCTAGGTATTTCAATGTAGGACTCTTAAGGTGTCAACCTGTGCTCTGATACCACTGTGTAACGCCCCTCCTCTGGGAGGTACATAAAAATTTGAGCATGACCTATCTGTAATAAGAAGGGTCGACCTGCTAAATCTTTATGCACATCACAACATAGATATACTGAAGGGCGAAAAATAAAGCAGTATAGAGGCATATGCAATACCCAAGATCACGAGGTTGACAGCAGAGTCCATTGAATACCAAAATAGAAGAGAACTAAAGGGTAATACAAAACATTACAATAATAGCAGTGGCTACAACATTAATACATGTTTTATAAGTCAAAGGTACTACAAAAGTGAACATAAATTAACCCCTACTAAGATTTTCCTCTGGAGCTAATCTTCAAATTCAGGGTCTGCAATGCCCTTATCCTTGCCAGTTGTATGACCTGCGAGTGGATTCAGAAACAATAGGGGTGAGCCTAAGGCCCAATAGGTAACCATAAAATCTCGGGTACAATCCAAGGGAACGAATGAAAATGATAGACATAGATATCAAACTTGAACAACGGGGTCTCAACATTAAGTTGCCATTCTTATATCGTAATCATTGACCGAAGTGAAATAACATGTAAAGATGAATAATCAAGGTCTAATATTCAGGATTCCAAACTCCCCAATCATGGGATAATCAATAAACTGCGCATGCTTTTATACACCCACCGGTGAGCGTCCTCACACAGGGCATTGTCCCACCGGGACACTATAACATTACCACCCACCGGTGAAGCTTACTTCACACAGGGCATAATCCATGAATATAGACAATCAATCATCAACGAAGAGAGGAATACTATCATTATCAATAGTTGAACCATCGAATCAATTTGAATTGTTGCATGAAATCATTCAAGGACATCGAAGGTATAAACTGAAATAAACAACATTAGGATAGGAATGATTAACCAATCAACAACGAGCCCATGCATGAGGTGAATCAAATAGGAATATTATGAAAATGATAAGATATACAATTAGCATGGGAAACTAACTCACAGGAATTTCAAGAAAGTAATCAATCGAACTCTCAAAGACTTGAGAGGAAACAATGAAAGGTTACCTACCGATTATGTCGGGATCCTCTCGGCCAACGAATGAATCCAAGATTCTCTGTCCTATATATACATGTATACCCACATGAGATTTTAGACACTATGTCTTTTAAAACTTTAACTTAAAACTTATATCATGGTATAAGCTACACCCTAGATGATTGCATCTAATATCTCTAATATGCACAGCAACCTAAGTAGTGTACATGCAGCAGATTTAGGTAAATAGATGGTACAGCAATTGATGTCCAAAATGCATGAAACTAGTCTCAAATGACTCCATTATGAGTCTAATTTCAGAATATAAAATTTTTACATCAATGCATTGTGTATAGTAAGAGTTATGCTCTCAGCAAACTACACATATTAAAACTGTAGCAGAAAAACATAGGTTACTATCTGAAATGAATAATTTATTTCGGGTACTTAACACTATACAAATGAGCTCATATTTGGTAGATAAGTGATACGATGGGTTAGATTCCAAGTCCAATTAGTTTCATCAAACTTTTTAATTTTATAATGCATGTTACATGCAAAACAACACAAGGGGGTAGACTGGAATTACCAGTACATATACTAGGTATTAGAACTAAGTTTAGACTTACCAAACGTTACTCAAATTAATTAAAACTTATATCAACAGAAAGACAATTGAGTCTAGTTTTAGGAATAGAAAGAATTTTATGCATGCATTGCATATGTTGAGATATATGCTCTTTAAAAAGGATATAACTCAGGCAGACAGTTTCAGACACATGCACTGAGTTAAACTATATTTTCAAACAAGTAAATGATCTCATAATTAAGCAAACAGGGTCTCAAATGAAAGCCACAAAAGTCTAGTTTCTATAACAGAAAGAATTTTATGCATGCATGGTTTATGTTGAGATATATGCTCTTTACAAATGACATAACTCAGGCAGACAGTTTCAGACACATGCACTGAGTTGAACCATACTTTCAAATAAGTAAATTTTCTCAGAATTAAACAAACAGGGTCTCAATGAAAACCACTAAAGTCTAGTTTTTAGAACAGAAAGAATTTCTTCATTTGGATATATACAAAGAAAGTTATGATCTGTTTAGTGGTAGTGTATCTTGCTAGAAATTTCTGCACGAAATTTCTGTTTCAAGATAAATTTGACATGCATGCCCTAAAATGTTACATGCAAGACCCCAAGTATAATATAACCATAGTTATTGATTTATTTCAGTTCTAAATGATGGAATGAAAGAATTTTTTTTTGTTTAGAGATTATACCTTAGAATACTCTTTCCTCCCTTTCCAAGCTTCAATGAACCCCTTCTTGACTATCCTTGAGCTCCCTCTTCTTCTTCAAGGTATGCAAGGGTTTAGGGCGAAAAAAAATAAATGAGGAAGAGGATATAGAGGAGGGTTGCTGCTGGCCTAATATAGAGTGAAAGAGAGAGACATGATAGGATTTTCTTGGAAGAGTAAGAGATGTGAAAGGTTGAGTGGTTGACTAGCTTTTTCCCCATGCACTTATCTCTTGCAATAATGAGTTTTTTGAGGGTTTAAAATGTAAAATACTCCCACTAACATGGCTGACCAAAATTAAATAATTATGTTAATTAGAGTGTTCAAATTAGGTATTTAATGATTTGGTTATCTCTAATCAAGGTTTAAAGCTTGGTTAACTTAAGTTTACATGCTAAGTTTGTATGCATGCTATGACTTAGTTAACTAGATCACAATATGAGAATTAGCTAAGTTAAATTCTCATACTAGAAGATTATATGAGATGCAATGAAGAAAAGAATCTACTAATTTATAAATTGGTATCGGTAACGGTATCCGATTAATGCAAGGAAAAAAATAAATTTTGGAACGTTACAGCGACCACAGAGAGAGTTTTCGTTCATTCAGATGAATTGGTGGTGGCATAGTTTCACGAAGTTGCTGCATGGACTACTGTTGAATCCCTTGTGATCAAGTTCGAGGGGTACTTGCAATTATCCTCTGCTAACAGCAATGCATCTCGCAAGTGTGGCAGAGTCGTGTGTGTGGCCCAGCCCCGAGTGGCTGAGCCCCGAGTGGCTGAGGCAACCAAGCCTGAAGAATCTACCCAAACTGTTGCAGGGGGTTCTTTTCCTCCCCAAACCAGATGAGGCCGAGCCGAAAGCCAAGGATGCAAGTCCAAAAGCTGCTCAATGGGTCGTTGAACGATCCTCGCAGGCACCTGTGCAAGAGGAAACAACCTTTCGTATCGACGCAGACCACGCCTTCGCCGTCGGCATGAACGCTCCTCTTTCAAAAAGAGCCAAACAGAGGCGACGAAAAGCTCTTGCCCATCTGGAGGCCCAATCTCTCATCTCCTGTGACGACCTGAATTACTATTCAGGCCTGAGAAGAGCCAAACAAGTGAGCCAGGTTCCCAGTACGGGCGAACCGCTCAAATCGTGCAAGCCCAACAGTTTAGGCGAGCCCCAATTCGTGAGCCAGGTTCCCAGTTATGACGAACCGCTCAAATCAGGCGAGCCTAACGATTTAGGCAAGCCCCACTTCATGAGCCAGGTTCCCAGTTATGGCGAACCGCTCAAATCAGGCGAGCCTAATGGTTTAGGTGAGCCCCACTCTGTGAGCAAGGAGCTCAATTTTTGTGAACCAAGCAAATCTGGCGAACTCTGCAGATCAAGAGGACTTCACCAAGCTCGCCTGACAGACAAAGTTCAGCCGAAAGGCAAAGCAGCAGCTCGCCAGACAGGTGCACTGTACCTATCTCGCCTAACAGGCGAGCCTCGCCAGCCTGAACCTCACCAACACACTCGAGACCAAACGTGGGTGGCCACTCCATTCGCCTACACGCGCCTGACGTCCGTCTCTAACAATGACGACGACGATTGCTCGGTAGTGGCAACGTCACAGACTTCTAGCTCAGTTCAGGGTAGGCACACGAGCGTGCACATGACCGACATCCCTGATGAGATATCTAGGAGATTCGACGAGCAACAAGCAACCATCAACTCCCTAAAGGAGATGTTGAGCAGCTTCTGAGCGAGAAGAAGAAGAAAGAGAAGACTTCGTGGACTTCACGGACCTCACAGCACAAAGAGCGGGTGCCTACTCCTTCTTGCACGTCTTCTGACTCTTCATTTGAGTCATCAAGAGGAGGAGCATCTTCGGGTCATAATCCAAGAGACAAAAGGCTCGACGAGTTCCAGAGTCAACTCGACGCCTTAAAGCTCCAAAAGCATGTGAACAAGCTGGGGGATGTCAGACCGTATCCAATTGAATGTGATACGGTCTCCTAACCAGCAAAGTTCGAGCCACTGGACCTCCTGTAGTTCAATGGCAAGGGTTCTCATACCCAGCACCTTTAATACTTCCAGGCGCAAACTGGACACATAATAGAAAACGACCCCATTATGACGCGACTGTTCATTATTACCCTCAAGGGGGTCGCTTTTGAATGGTTTCGCATATTGGAGCCTGGGTCCATCACCTGCTGGAAGGACATGGAAAGACTCTTCATGGCCAGATTCTTCGACGATGACACAGAATTATATATGGTCACTCTGTTGGCTATGAAGCACAGGAAGAAAGAGTCTGTGAACAGCTTTGTCAAGAGATTCAGAAACTGATCGCTACATTCCCGCGAACGGGTTTCCGAGGCCACCCTCATTGAGATATGCCGGAATAATCTCTCCATCGACGTTCTATCCAATATGGGCACTGTTGAAGCTCGTTCATGGAAAGACTTACTCCACCAAGGAGAACGAGTCGAGAGCATGCTCAAGCGTATGGATGATGAAGAGCCGCATGAATTTCAAGGAGATGATGACCAAGATGCCTTGGTAGTGGAGACCGTTTCCTCATATCCTACGATTTCCCCTGTCGATCCTTTTCAATTGGACGGTGGGCCCACAAAGTTGCTCCAATCACGACAATCTTATCAAGTTAACACTACACCTCTGACAATCTCCAGTCGATCCTTTTCAATAGGATGGCGGGCCCACAAAGTCGCTCCAATCACGACAATCTTGTCAAGTTAACACTACACCTCTGACAATCCCCCGTCGATCCTTTTCAATAGGACAGCGGGCCCACAAAGTCACTCCAATCGTGACATTCTTGACAAATCAACTTACCAATCCTCTTCAATTGGATGGTAAGCCCCCAAAGTCGATCCAATCGTGACAATCGTCAAGTTAACACTACACCTCTAACAAATCAACTTACCAATCCTCTTCAATAGGATGGTAGGCCTACAAAGTCACTCCAATCGTGACAATCTCGTCATGTTAACACTACACCTCTGACAATCACTCGTCGATCCTATTTAATAGGACGGTGAGCCCATAAAGCTATCACGTTAACAATCACCTCTGATAGTTCTCTTGCACTCCAACTGGTGCATGACTGCTCCCTTACACTCTGACCAGTAAACGAGTATAAACTACTTCTTCTGATCCTCTAACTGGTATAAGAGGTTAAACTATTCCCTACACTTCCACTTCGTGAGCCAGGTTCCCAGTACAGGCGAACCGCTCAAATCAGGCGAGCCTAACAGTTTAGGCGAGCTCCACTTCTTGAGCCAGGTTCCCAGTACGGGCGAACCATTCAAATCAGGCGAGCCTAACAGTTTAGGTGAGTTCCACTTCTTGAGCCAGGTTCCCAGTTAGGACCAAAGCTACAATCCCCGCCAATCCTCTTCAATAGGATTGCGGGACCCCAATCCGTCAAGTTAACAGTCACCTATGATAGTCAACTCCGTCATTCCCGCAAATGACGTCGGTCGGGCAGCAACCTACCAAAGTGCTGTAGGTCTTCAGATCTAAAGTGTTCCAGACCTTATGCGACCTGATTCGGGTCTGAAAACTTTGGAGGGGGTTTTGTAGGCAATAAAAATTGCCTTTATCCCTAGCTGAGGCACAAACGCAGATATCTCCCACACCGTAAGAAATTTGGCGAAATGGAGAAAGCGAACTGAAGCCTTCGGCTCAATTCGGATGGCTCCGTCTCATCGAGATAGGTGATTTTTATATATAATTCGTCCAATTCCGACTTACGGTTTGAAAGTTACGGCCTATTATTCGATCCATGCTCAGGAGCTCGCCTAACGGCTTGAAGCTCGCCTGCATACCCAGGTCCGCCTGTAGTCCCCAGCTCGCCTAAAGGCTAGAGCTCGCCTAACAGCTTGAAGCTTGCCTACACAGCTTCACCTGCACCTACAAACCCGCCTGCAGACCCAACTCTGCCTATAGTTCTGAGCTCGCTTGCAGACCCAAGTCTGTATGCTCGCCTGCAGTCCCAACTCGCCTGTAGTTGAAGTTCGCCTGTAGCTCGAATCTTACCTGCAAGCTTGAGCTTACCTGCAGGGATTCGACAGCTCACCTACAGGACTACCAGCTCGCCTACAGGGTTTCCAACCCGCCTGCAGGGTCGCCAGCCTGCCTGTAGGCTTGAGCTCGCCTGCAGGGGTCGCCAGCTCACCTGCAGAACTGCCAGCTCGTCTACAGGGTTTCCACCACATCTCACACTTCAAAAGAGGAAAGCATGGCGTCCTCACCTAAGTACTAGGTACAGCCAAGGACAACAACAAGAATAGGGTGGCTGGCTCCCTCACCTCTATTAGTGGTCAAATCCCACGAATCAAGGGATGGCCTATGCTATCCCTTGCCTATTAAAACCCATCTTCAGCCTGCATGAAGGGGGGATTGGCTGCTGCTTTTGCTAAAGGCTCCCTCATTTGAAGAGACTCGTCGGAACTCTCCGACTTGAGGCTCTCGGGTAGACTCAAACCCACTTACATCGGACCTTCTACTGAGAACTAAAGCTCCAGCAGCAACTTCGATCGGATCGTCCAAGGGAAGCAAACTCGGTGCGATAACCGAGGGAGGCATCCTATCGCTACCGAAGACGCCACGTTAAACAAGGAGGGCATTGTCTCTGCTTCTGTTGTAATTTTTGATTCATTAGTTTGTAATAAGTTGTTCTCATCAATACAAACAAAAATCCCTATTTTCGGGAGATTAAAATTTACACCTACAGAAGATGGCGACCATAGTAGGAGTTTCCGTTCATTCAGATGAATTGGTGGTGGCGCAGTTTAACGAAGTTGCTGCAGGGACTACTGTTGAGTCCCTTGTGATCAAGTTCGAGGGGTACTTGCAATCATCCTCCGCTAGCGGCAATGCATCACACAAGTGCGGTAGAGTCGTGTGTGTGGCCCAGCCCCGAGTAGCTGAGGCAACCAAGCCTGAAGAATCTACCTAAGTTGTGGTAGGGGGTTCTTTTCCCCCCAAACTAGTTAAGGCCGAGCCGAAAGCCAAGGATGCAAGTCCAAAAGCTACTGAATGGGTCATTGAACGATCCTCGTAGGCCCCTGTGCAAGAGGAAACAACCATTCGTATCGACACAGACCATACCTTCGCCGTCGGCATGAACGCTCCTCTTTCAAAAAGAGCCAAACAGAGGCGATGAAAAGCTCTTGCCCATCTGAAGGCCCAATCCCTCATCTCCTGTGACGATCTAAATTACAATTCACGCCTGAGAAGAGCGAAACAAGTGAGCCAGGTTCCCAGTACGGGCGAACCGCTCAAATCGGGCGAGCCTAACAGTTTAGGCGAGCCCCACTTCATGAGCCAGGTTCCCAGTTATGACGAACCACTCAAATCAGGCGAGCCTAATGGTTTAGACAAGCCCCACTTCATGAGCCAGGTTCCCAGTTATGGCAAACCGCTCAAATCAGGCGAGCCTAATGGTTTAGGCGAGCCCCATTCTGTGAGTAAGGAGCTTAATTTTGGTGAACAAAGCACATCTGGCGAACTCTACAGATCAAGAGGACTTCACCAAGCTCACCTGACGGACCAAGTTCGCCAGAAAGGCAAAGCATCAGCTCGCCAGACAGGTGCACTGTACCTATCTCACCTGACGGGGGAGCCTCGCCAGCCTGAACCTCGCCAACACACTCGTACCCAAACAGGGGTGGCCACTCCATTCGCCTACACGCGCCTGACGTCCGTCTCTGACAACGACGACGACGATTGCTTGGTAGTGGCAACGTCACAGACTTCTAGCACAATTCAGAGTAGGCACACGAGCGTGCACATGACCGACATCCCTAATGAGATATCCAGGAGATTCGACGAGCAACAAGCAACCATCAACTCCCTGATAGAGATGTTGGAGCAGCTTCTGAGCGAGAAGAAGAAGAAAGAGAAGACCTCGCAGACCTCGCAGCACAAAGAGCGGGTGCCTACTCCTTCTTGCACGTCTTCTGACTCTTCATCTAGGTCATCTGGAGGAGCATCATCTTTAGGTCATAATCCAAGAGACAAAAGGCTCGACGAGTTCTAAGGTCAACTCGATGACTTGAAGCCCCAGAAGCATGTGAACAAGCTGGGGGTTGTCAGACCATATCCAATTGAATGGGATACGGTCTCCTACCCAGCAAAGTTCGAGCCACTGGACCTCCTGCAGTTCAATAGTAAGGGTTCTCCTACCCAGCACATTTACTACTTCCAGGCGCAAACTGGACACATAGTGGGAAACGACCCCATTATGACGTGACTGTTCATTGGTACCCTCAAGGGGGTCGCTTTTGAATGATTTCGCATATTGGAGCCTGGGTCCATCACCTGCTGGAAGGACATGGAAAGACTCTTCATGGCCAGATTCTTTGACGATGACACAGAAGTATCTTTGGCCACTCTGTTGGCTGTGAAGAAGAGGAAGACAGAGTGTGTGAATAGCTTTGTCAAGAGATTCAGAAACCGATCGCTACATTCCCGCGAACGGGTTTCCGAGGCCACCCTCATTGAGATATGCCGGAAAAATCTCTCCATCGACGTTTTGTCTAATATGGGCGCTGTTGAAGCTCGCTCATGGAAAGACTTACTCCACCAATGAGAACGAGTCAAGAGCATGCTCAAGCGTATGGATGACGAAGAGCCGCATGAATTTCAAGGAGATGATGACCAAGATGCCTTGGTAGGGAAGATTGTTTCCTCATATCCTACGATTTCCTCCGTCGATCCTTTTCAATACGACGACGGGCCCACATAGTCGCTCCAATCGCGACAATCTTGTCAAGTTAACACTACACCTCTGATAATCCCCCATCGATCCTTTTCAATAGGATGGCGGGCCAATCGCGACAATCTTGACAATCTTGACAAATCAACTTACCAATCCTCTTCAATAGGATGGTAAGCCCACAAAGTCGCTCTAATCGCGACAATCGTCAAGTTAACACTACACCTCTGACAAATCAACTTACCAATCCTCTTCAATAGGATGGTAGGCCTACAAAGTCGCTCCAATCGTGACAATCTCGTCATGTTAACACTACACCTCTGACAATCACTCGTCGATCCTCTTCAATAGGACGGCGAGCCCACAAAGATATCACGTTATCAATCACCTCATATAGTTCTCTTGCACTCTAACTAGTGCATGACTGCTCCCTTACACTCCGACAAGTACACGAGTATAAACTGCTTCTTTTGATCCTCAAACTGATATAAGAGGTTAAACTATTCCCTACACTTCCACTTCTTGAGCCAGGTTCCCGGTACGGGCGAACCGCTCAAATCAGGCGAGCCTAACAGTTTAGGTGAGCTCCACTTCTTGAGCCAGGTTCCCAGTACGGGCGAACCGATCAAATCAGGCGAGCCTAACAGTTTCGGCGAGTTCCACTTCTTGAGCCAGGTTCCCAGTTATGGCGAACCGCTCAAAACAGGCGAGACTAGCAGTTCAGGTGGGCTGCATCAAACCCCCACTCGGTCAAACCTTCAGATAGTTAGGACCAAAGCCACAATCCCCTGCCAATCCTCTTCAATAGGATTGCAGGACCCCAATCCGTTAAGTTAACTGTCACCTCTGATAGTCAACTCTGTCATTCCCGCAAATAACGTCGGTCGGGCAGCAACCTACCAAAGTGCTGCAGGTCTTAAGATCCAAAGTGTTCCAGACCTCATACGACCTGATTCGGGTCTGAAAACTTTGGAGGGGGTTTTGTAGGCAATAATAATTGCTTTTATCCCTAGCTAAGGCACAAACACAGATATCTCCCAAACTGTAAGGAATTCGGCAAAATGGAGGAAGTGAACCAAAGCTTTCAGCTCAATTTAGATGGCTCCGTCTCATCGAGATAGACGATTTTTATATATAATTTGTCTAATTCCGACTTACGGTTTGAAAGTTACGGCCTATTCTTCGATCCATGCTCAGGAGCTCGCCTAACGGCTTGAAGTTCGCCTGCGGACCCAGGTCCGCCTGCAGTCCCCAGCTCGACTAAAGGCTAGAGCTCGCCTAACAGCTTGAAGCTTGCTTACACAGCTTCACCTGCACCTACAAACCCGCTTGTAGACCCAAGTCTACCTGTAGTCCCGAGCTCGCTTGCAAACCCAAGTCTGCCTGCTCGCCTGCAGTCCCAGCTCGCCTGCAGTTGAAGCTCGCCTACAGCTCGAATCTCACCTGCAGGCTTGAGCTCACCTGCAAGGGTCGCCAGCTCACCTACAGGACTGCCAGCTCGCCTACAGGGTTTCCTACCCGCCTGCCGGGTCACCAGCCCGCCTGTAGACTTGAGCTTGCCTGCAGGGGTTGCCAGCTCACCTGTAGAACTACCAGCTCGTCTACAGGGTTTCCAACCCGCCTGAAGGGTCACCAGCTCGCCAGCACGCTCCAGTATGCCTGCTGCAGAATCAAGTACCCACTTGGGTATGGAAACCATCACATCTCACGCTTCAGAAGGGGAAAGCATGGCGTTCCTCACCTAAGTACTAGGTACAGCCAGGGACAGCTATAAGAATAAGGTGGCTGGCTCCCTCACCTTTATTAGTGGTCAAATCCCATGAATCAAGGGATGGCCCATGCCATCCCTTGCCTATTAAAACCCATCTTCAGCCTGCATGAAGGGGGGATTGGCTGCTGCTTACTCGGCTGGCTAATCTTCCAAAGGTTGAACCTTGGCTTTTACTAAAGGCTCCCTCGTTTGAAGAGACTCGTCGGAGCTCTCCGACTTGAGGCTCTCGGGTAGACTCGAACCCACTTATATCAGACCTTCTACTGAGAACTGAAGCTCTAGCAGCAACTTCGATCGGATCGTCCAAGGGAAGCAAACTCGGTGCGAGAACCGAGGGAGGCGTCCTATCGCTACCGAAGACCCCACGTTAAACAAGGAGGGCATTCCCTCCGCTTCTGTTGTAATTTTCGATTCATTAGTTTGTAATAAGCTGTTCTCATCAATACAAACAAAAATCTCTATTTTCGGGAGATCAAAATTTACCCCTACACTAATACCCGTCATTCGAGGCGACTCCTCGTTCATATTTAAGCACGCAGTAATAATAAACATAAACAAATTTTAGTTAAACTGAAATAACTCAAACAGATTCAAACTGAAGAAGTATAAAAGAAGGAAACTCCTCATCAGTCGACTCATTGGTCGACTCCTCAGTCAACTCATGAGTCGACCAGACAAAGCACACAAAAACTGAGATTTTCCCATCAGTCGACTCATTGGTCGACTCGTCAGTCGACTCATGAGTCGACTCATTGGTCGACTGAGTAGAAAATCCTCCGTTTCCTGTTTTCGATGATTTATCTGCAAAAAAGTTAACTAAAATTCTCTTTAATCCTGTCCAGCAATATGATTCCGATTCTAGCACATGTATATCAACAGAAACGAAAGATTTACATGTAATATTCTATATTAAAACCCTAAACATATTTATTCATGTTTAGAAAAAGTATTGAAACCATTAAATCACAATAAAACCCATGTTTAAACCAATTCCAGATCTAGATCTAAATTTACAAATTCGTTTGTGAGCTTTATAAACTGAAAACATTCGATTTTCGCATCATATACTATAAAGATCTATTTTTTATACACAAATAGTGATTTAGGCTCAATAAAACCGAAATAAAACCAATTAAAAGCATACAAACAGTGGGTGTAGGATTGGGCGAGATGTTACTCGCCTCTGATGAGCTGCAAACTCCTGAATCCGATGAGAGGACGATTCCCTTTGACAGTACAACAAAGATCCGCCGAAAAACTCCTCCAAAATCACCAAAACGAACTAGGGTTTGAGGGGAGAGAGGGGCTAGAGTTTCTCTGAGATTCAGATGGGTTTTTGGGTTGGTTTCGGGTAAACTAATATGTATACATTACGGTTAAAACCCGAACAAACCCCAACCAAACCCGCAACTAAAAGAAAACCCGAAATCAGCCCGTCAGTCGACTCATCAGTCGACTGAGCAGACACTAAATCCAGATTTCGTGCATGTTTTGCTATTCAGCCAAAACCAGCGCACAAAACTCTATGAACTCACACTCATACATATCTAATGACTTGTTATCAAGTATATCTATGACCTCAAGTCATTTGTCACAAATAGAATTATTTATTCACTAAAAATTTATATATACTTCTAACAAAATACGGGGTTCTACATTCTTCCCCCCTTAAAAGAATTTCGTCCTCGAAATTTAGAAAGCATATTCAAACAAATAGTATCACTCTAGACGAGCACAAATAGATATTCATATTTTACAATCCAAAATGACTATATTCCCACTCAACTGATAATCAAATACAACTAGTACGTCGGGCAAAAAATCCAAACAAGGAACCCCCCATATATATACCATGTGTTCCAAAAGATTAAAAATTGAGCGGAAATATCCTCATTCTAAGGTTAAATCTAAATATAATCACACAAATACTCATGCACATAAATCAATTTACTTCCTCAATAAACGCAGGAAGTAGCGCTACATATTATCTTCGCGCTCTCAGAAAAATCATCTTCGATGCCTACACTTAACTATCTAAAATGTAAATACCCCCACTTAACCCCTAACTAAATGGAACAAGTACATCGAGCGAAAAATCCAAACAAGAAACCCCTCATATATATACCATATGTTCCAAGTACTTAGGAGATAAGTGGTAATACCCTCATTTTAGTGTTAAGTATAAACTTCGCCACAATTGAATCTATAAGCCATATATAAATCATACAAAAAGCTTTAATTTACCTGCTCAAACATGTGTGGATAGTCGCAACGCATGTCCTCTTCACGCTCCTAAGAAATCTCCTCAACGCCTCTTTGGTTCCACCGAACTTTCACTAAAGAAATCACTTTGTTTCTAAGTCTCTTATCCTTCCTGGCAAGAATACCAACTGGAATCTAAATAGTAGTCAAATTATCCTGAAGCTCAATCTCTGGTGCATCTAATACTCACTGTTGCTCCTCATCATGCAAGTGTTTCTTGAGCATAGAAACATGAAATACATTGTGTATACTAGACATCGATGCTGGAAGATCTAGTCTGTATGACACAACTCCAATGCGCTCTAAAATCCGAAAGGGTCCAATATATCTCGATGCAAGCTTCCCCCGTCTTCCGTATTGCTGAACGACTTTCAAAGGCGATACCTTCAGCATAACCGCATCTCCAATCTGAAACTCCAAGGGTCTTCGTCTCTTATCCGCATAGCTTTTCTGCCGATTCTGGGCAGCTAAAATCCTCTCTCTGATCAAGGCTACTTTCTCAGTAGTCTGTCTCACTAGCTCTGGTCCAAGCATTAAGCTATCCTCCAGCTCTGTCTAACATATCGGTGATCTACAAGGTCTCCCGTATAATGTTTCATAAGGGGCCATACCGATCGTCGCTTGATAACTATTATTATAAGCGAACTCTATCAGTAGAATATGATCCTCCCAGCTACCTTGAAAGTCAATGACACAAGCCCTCAACATGTTCTCTAACACCTAGTTTACCCTCTCCGTCTGACCATCTGTCTGTGGGTGGAATACACTACTGTAAGATACCCTGCTGCCGAACGAATCCTAGAAACTCCTCCAAAAATGTGAAGTAAACACTGAACCTCTATCTGACACGAACGTGTTCGGAACTCCATGAAGTCGAACTATCTCCCGAATAAATATCCTCACGTATGCCTCGGCGGTATAAGTAGTCTTCACTGGAATAAAATAGGCTGACTTCGTCAACCGATCCACAATCACCCAAACTGAGTCGTTCCCCTTCTTCGACTTCGGCAACCCTATAATGAAATCCATAGAAATGTCCGCCCACTTCCACTTTGGGATGGGTAAAGGTTGAAGTATTCCTGCCGGTCTCTGATGCTCTGTCTTCACCTGCTGACAGGTAAAACACTTAGCCACATACTCTGAAATCTCTTGACGCATACCACTCCACCAGAAGTGTCTCTTCAAGTCCTTATACATCTTAGTGGTACCTGGATGTACTGTATACCTAGTACGATGTGCCTCATCAAATAACTCTCTCTTCAGCTCGGCACTGGATGGCATAACCAGCCTACCCTTCATCCGTAGACCTCCATCTGCTCCAATGGTCCAATCAGTCTTAGGCTCTTTGGAAATCTCCTCCTATCGGATTTGAATCCAAGAGTCTTCCAGCTGAGCTCTAACTACTCTGGTATTCCAAGATGGCTGAACCTACTCCCAAAAATGCATTGGCTCCACCAATCTCGGGTCTAAAATCAAACTGGCTAAGAGTAAGAAGATCTCTATACAATGAACACCTCAAAGCCGCAACCCGATGTCGACGCTTCCTACTCAAAAGCATCTGATACGACGTTCGCCTTCCCGGGATGATACTGAATCACGAATTCGTAGTCCTTGATAAACTCAATCCATCTCCTCTATCTCTGGTTGAGTTCCTTCTGAGAGAAAAGATACTTCAGACTCTGGTGGTGTGTGAACAACTCAAACTGCACTCCATACAAATAGTGCCTCCACGACTTCAATACAAATACCACTGCTGCTAATTCTAAATCATGAGTGGGATAGTTCTGCTCATGCACCCTCAACTGCCGTGATATATACGCTACTACCCTCTGAGCCTGCATCAATACACCTCCTAAGCTTGCCAACGATGTATCTGTGTAGACGACGAATATCCTGTCGCTACTCGGAATAGTCAGAACTGGTGATGAAGTCAACTTATTCTTCAAGATATCAAAGGCCTTCTGGCACTCCACACTCTAAATGAACTGTACACCCTTCTTCGTAAGGCATGTAAATGGCATCAAAATCTTTGAGAAGTCCTGGATGAACTTCCTGTAATAACCTGCTAATCCTAAGAAGCTACGAATCTCCGTCACCGTCTTTAGTGGTTCCTAATCAAGCACTGTTGTAACCTTAGCTGGGTCTACTGATATGCCCTCTCTGCTAATGACGTGGCCGAGAAATCTGACTTCAGAAAGCCAAAATTCATACTTGCTGAACTTGGCATATAACTGATGCTCCTGCAAAGTCCTCAAAGCTAATCGTAGGTGCTCCTCGTGGTCTACCTCCGATCTCGAATAAATGAGGATGTCGTCGATGAAAACAATCACGAACTGATCTAAGAAGGGACGGAAAACCAGGTTTATTAAGTCCATGAATACCGCGGGTGCATTGGTCAGTCCAAATGGCATGACCACGAACTTGAAAGATCCATATCGAGTAAGAAAGGCGGTCTTGGGGATATCCATCTCCCGAACCCGCAACTGATGATAACCAGAACGAAGATCAATCTTCAAGAAGAACTACGCTCCCTGTAGCTAGTCGAACAAGTCATCAATCCTAGGCAATGGATACCTATTCCGGATAGTGACCTTGTTTAACTCCCTATAATCAATGTACAATCTCATACTACCGTCCTTCTTCTTCACAAAGAGGACCGATGCGCCCCACGAAGAATGACTCCAACGAATAAAACCCTAAGCTAATAACCCGTCCAACTAGGTCTGAAGCTCCATCATCTCAGCTGGTGCCATGCAATAGGGTGCGCGGGATATCGGCATTATGCCTAGCTGCAACTCAATACAGAACTCAACATCTCTCACAGGAGGTAATCCAGGTATGTCCTAAAAGACATCCTGATACTCTGAGACAACTCTAGTCTCCAATAAATCAACACCCCGATCCTATCACATCACCTCCTCGATGTACGCCAGAAATGACTCTGCAAAACGGTTGCCCTGAGAGGTTGCCACAATCATCTCGGACCCATTAGACGCCCGCAAATTGACTGTCTTCGCAAAGCAGTCAATACTAACATGGTAGGAAGACAACCAATCCATACCAAGGATGACATCGAACTCAGACATATGCAACACTATCAAATCAACCACGAACTCTGACTCATCTAGACTGATAGTACACCTCCTACAAACGCTCTCCAGAAGCGATATCTCACCTAAAGGGGTGGAAACTGATAAAGGAGTGTCTAATGGCTGAGCTACGAGCTGGAGTCTAGACATAAAATCATACGAAATGAAGAAATGCGAAGCTCCCGAATCGAAGAGAATACGGGCGGGAAAAGAATTCACAAGAAACGTACCCTCCACCACTTCTCCGCTAGCTCCATGATCAGACGGTACTACTGCATATACTCTGCCTGTGGTTGGAGACTGCTCTACTACCAGTGCTGGAGAATACGACACTATCTACCCCTGAGGAACCTCCTGAACTGCACGAATTTGTCCCTCAGTCCTCTGTGCTGCTGGCAGTGCCTCAAGTCTCGCCTACTGGCCCTGAACTCTGCCCTGATGTTGCTGCTGGTGCTGTTTTGAGCCCTTGCCCAGCTGAGCTCCTACTGGTGCGCTACGGCATTCCGATGCCTTATGTCCAACCTTGTGATAGTTAAAACAAGCTCCCTGAAACTTGCGCTGCACTCTCTGATCATGCTGGTGTCCCTTCTTATGAGGACCTTGCTGCTGCTGCTGGGATCTAGAAAAAGACCTCTTGTTCTTCCCCTTATCTTCGGACCATCCCGCCTTGGTCTTCCCTTCTTTATCCTTTTGGAACATGGCAGTCTCAATCTCCTGAGAAGTGGCGGCCTCAGCTACCTCCCGAACTGAATAGAACTTCCTCGAGACGAAGTATCGACGGAGGTTAGGGCAGAGCCCTGCTAGGAACATTTGAGCCTGTCGCTCTCCCGTCTGCCACATGCCCGTGAAGTGCAGCAACTCCATAAATCTTCTCTCAAAATCTGCTACTGATATATCCCCCTGAGTCAACCTGGACAACTCAAGTTCCTTCCCAGTCCGTGCGGCAGAGGAAATATACTATCCATCAAAGAAGTAGACGAAGTCTTCCCATGTGAGGTTTATCCGATGCTCTGGAGTGAACTAAAGTCGGTATCATCTCCCGGCATCTCCCTTCAGACTGTAGGATGCCAACCTCTGCTTCTGTTCTGAATCCACATGAAGTATGTCGAGGGTGTTACTCACATCCTCCTTCCACTTGTGGGTTGCAAAAGGGTCTGCTGACCCCTGGAACTCTGATGCTCTCATCTTCTGATACCTCTCAACCATACGAGCCAAGCCTCCTACTCTGTGGCTCTGTCTGAGACTGCTGGAGGAATAACTATAGGTGCGGCCTCTGGTGGTCTCTCGCTGATAGGGACTGCTGGTATTCCCTATGGCTGATCTACTGGTGGTGGTGGTGGTGGTGGTGGTGGTGTCGGTGGCATGATACGACTCACCACAAGCTCCTTAATTGCTGTCATCCTAGCTACGATGGGAGACATGAGATCAATGAGGTATTGAGGAGCCTGCTGCGGCTCGGGTGGTGCCTGTTGTGGCTCGGGTTGAGCTTGCTGTGGCTCGAGTGGAGCCTGCTGCGACTCTGCCTATCCAGCTCTCCGAGTACGAGGTCTACCACGTCTTGTCATCTCTCTGATCATAAGAAAAAACAAGGGTTTATGAGTACAAATAGACATATACGCGTACACAGCATGTCACAATATGATTTTCACAACAATTTAATATTCACCCAAATACTTTAAGTTTACACAAAAATAAATGTCATAAAAAATATCCTCAATTTTTGAGATATACGCATATATCATCCTCACTCATATTAGGGAATCCTTACGGACTCTATATATGAATCATAAGAAACTCTATCCTAGCTCCACGACTCGACACAGGATGATCCTAAGGATACTGGAACTAGAGCTCTGATACCAACTGTGACACCCCTGGGTTCACACAAGGCTGCAGTCCAAGGTAAAACCAAGAATGTCAAACCTACCATGCACCACACCGTGCAATAACATGTTTCACCATCATAATTACTATCTCTCTAATAGAGTTAATAACAGGTGTAGGTACAAAAGCAAGTAAAAGATTATACAAGAGTCAACTGATGAAATAATAGAGAAATTAATATTCCATCATTTACCATACTAAAATATAAGTCAATGTCTGAAATGAATAAACTGGAGTTCTCAACAAACCTCAAATACAAAATGTCTAAAATAAAGGAAATAAGGCACACAGCATTTACAACTTCTAGAATAAACTTCCAAAATATCTAAACAAAGTCTACTGTGGAGCTCAAAAGTAAAATATAACTATGATAGAATAGCTGAAGCTAGAGTGCCTCGCCATCAACATGCAACTCTCCGGGCTCCTGGCTCATTACCTGAAAGGGGGAGGGACAACGAGCGTCAAAGTGCTAGCGAGCAACATCACAACCAACCCTAAGGGAAAAGGGCTCGTTGTATACAGAAAATATAGTTATAACATATATATATAATCACAAATCCTATTTAGGTAATTACATTGTGAGCATAAGTACGTCGAGTGAAATAATCCAAACAAGGAAACCCTCATGTATATACCATGTAGCTCAGATTGTAAGTACCTATGTATAAGAGGATTTTAGTATTTAGGAAGTTACAACACGAGCATAGGTACGTCGAGCGAAATAATCCAAACAAGGAAACCCTCATGTATATATCTTGTATCTCAAATTGTACATCCCTAAATACCAAACCCAAAATCTAATACAAGAAACATTAATAAAAGAAGGCAAACTCATCTCGGACTTGATTACGGTGTCGTGTCACAACTCATATAAATGTCGTGTCCAGCCTATGCAAGTATAGTGTCAACTCAAGGTCTAAACTAATATCCAACACATGGACTAAATAAGCAAATGTCCAACACAAGGACGGGAATGGATTATAGCCCAACACGAGGACTTCAATGGATTATAGTCCAACACGAGGACTGAACAAACTATGCTAATATTGAAGTGATATGCAATAAAGTAAACTTCACAAATTTCACATACGTCTTGGTGTGTAAACTAAACTAGTGTCTGCATTACATCTCACATGTAATGATGCAGGTTATACATTAGTTTCTAATACCCGTCATTCGAGGCGACTCCTCGTTCATATTTAAGCACGTAGTAATAATAAACATAAACAAATTTTAGTTAAACTGAAATAACTCAAACAGATTCAAACTGAAGAAGTATAAAAGAAGGAAACTCCTCATCAGTCGACTCATTGGTCGACTCCTCAGTCGACTCATGAGTCGACCAGACAAAGCACACAAAAACTGAGATTTTCCCATCAGTCGACTCATTGGTCGACTCATCAGTCGACTCATAAGTCGACTCATGAGTCGACTCATTAGTCGACTGAGCAGAAAATCCCCAGTTTCCTATTTTCGATGATTTATCTGCAAAAACATTAACTAAAATTCTCTTTAATCCTGTCCAACAATATGATTCCGATTCTAGCACATGTATATCAACAGAAACGAAAGATTTACATGTAATATTCTATATTAAAACCCTAAACATATTTATTCATGTTTGAAAAACGTATTGAAACCATTAAATCACAATAAAACCCATGTTTAAACCAATTCCAGATCTAGATCTAAATTTACAAATTCGTTTGTGAGCTTTATAAACTGAAAACATTCGATTTTCGCATCATATACTATAAAGCTCTATTTTTTATACACAAATAGTGATTTAGGCTTAATAAAACCGAAATAAAACCAATTAAAAGCATACAAACAGTGGGTGTAGGATTGGGCGAGATGTTACTCGCCTCTGATGAGCTGCAAACTCCTGAATCTGATGAGAAGACGATTCCCTTCGACAGCACCACAAAGATCCGTCGAAAAACTCCTCCAAAATCACCAAAACGAACTAGGGTTTGAGGGGAGAGAGGGGCTAGGGTTTCTCTGAGATTCAGATGGGTTTTTGGGTTGGTTTCGGGTAAACTAATATATATATATTATGGTTAAAACCCGAACAAAACCCAACCAAACCCGCAACTAAAAGAAAACCCGAAATCAGTCCGTCAGTCGACTCATAGGTCGACTCATCAATCGACTCATTAGTCGACTCATGAGTCGACTCATCAGTCGACTGAGCAGACACTAAATCCATATTTTGTGCATGTTTTGCTATTCAGCCAAAACCAACGCACAAAACTCTATGAACTCACACTCATATATATCTACTGACTTGTTATCAAGTATATCTATGACCTCAAGTCATTTATCACAAATAGAATTATTTATTCACTAAAAATTCATATATACTTCTAACAAAATATGGGGTTCTACAAAATGATGCCACACCCTAATGAGATGAGAGAGCTAGATCTAGAGGAGTTAAGTTTGGTTTCTTGTAGGCCAACCAGGTCAACTTTGTCTAACTTCAGACATTCCCTAACCAGTCTACGTTTAGCAGGGTTGTTTAACCCCCTAACATTCCATGAACCAAACATCATTGACACAAGGAATGGAGACTACTTGGAAGAAGAGAAACTAAGGATGGAGTAGGATCTCCTAGACGCTCCAAACTTTGAATATCTTTTAACTCCTGGGGATCGATAGGACCCTTAATACCACAGTTGAGGGAGATTTCTCCCAGTCGCTCAAGATTGAGAGATTGGAGAGGCTAAGTGGAAGCAAAAGATGAAGATTAACTCTTAGATTTACCTGGATGCTTGCTCCTACGCATCAAAGCTAGGTGCCTCTTGACAGGGTGGATCGGTAAGGATCCCCGAGAAGGTCTCTTCTTAGTTCCCTTCGATTGCTTAAGGGCATACTCAAAACCTGGAGGGGGGTCTGAGGAAGAAACGATGTCCATGGAGTCAGAGGAGTTGATAGCAATCACCTGATCTCCCAGAGCAGGAAAGGGGTCAGGCACATCCTCATCCGACTGTGAAAGAACAAACTTCAACAACTCCCAAGATGCCTTAGCAATCTTGATATCACATCTTTGAAAGAGACTTCCACCAAATTTTATGCTTCTATAGTAGGAGGAATAGGGGAAGGGTTGATAGGAGAAATAACTAGTGCAACCATCGGCCTCTTTCCTTTAGTATCAGTTGAAAGAGGGATATGAGCAAGCACTAGATGAGCTGAGACAAACGGGGCTGCAAGGGATGGGCGAACTGGAGGAGTAGTCTCCAAGGAAAGAGACTAAACTCCCTCGTTACGAATGAAAGATTCAAATTTGTCCCTGCAATTACCCTAACTCGCTGTTAGAGGTTTGCCTACAACCCTCAAGCTCACAGATCCTTCCATAATATGAATGTTGTCTAGAGAAGCATATCTGAAGATGACTTCTTGAGGGATCTCTGATGGATCCTTAACATGAAGCATAACTTTGTAGTTTTTAGCCTCTCTCTTGAACATAATGTCATCTAAGACGGACATTAATTCGCCAACATCGCCGAGAAAAGCCAATAAAAACTCAGAGTCCTAGAGATGAATGGGAAGATTGAGGATTTCCACCCAAACATAAACAAACTTCGGCAGAGCTTTAACACCTGACTGCTCAGACCAAGGGGAAAAGACCCCTCCAAAATTACCCATACTAAAGAAAGATTTCGAGCATGCATAGTCCATAGTCTCTGCATCAGGGAATCGGATGAAATATGAGGAAGGGGAAGACTTACAAATAGCTGTTTTCCACTAATCAACCTTGAGGTGGAATTAATGATTCTCAATCAACTCCTCGAGGGAAGGATTGCCTACTTGGATTTGAAAGAAGGCGAACAAAGAGAGGTCTTCCATGCTACTAACCACTGATTCTGGGAGAGGGACGTTGGGGATAAAGAGAGGAGGAGGGTGAAAAGAGGCTGGTTTAGAAGAGGGTGGGGGATGATGCTTTGAATGAGGGTTGATTTCTATTAGGACAGCACAGCGAAGTATGCCCTACCAGGTTACAAGCAAAACACTTAAAGTCTCCAAGGGAACAATTCTTCGCCATGTGGTCCCTGGCTCCACAGAAGAAACACCTAGCGAGTTTTTTAAAGGAGGGGGTCTGGGAGGTAGAACTAGAAGATCTAGACCTTTTAGGCCTCCTCTTATAGGAGACCTTGGTCCACCCTTCTTCAGGGAGAGGAAGAATGCCTTTGGAGGAGGAGGCATGAATGGGTTTGGATCTATTGAACAAGTTAGCAAAAGAGGGTTTTTTGAGGGGAGGTGAAGGGTGGGTGGCTGAAAAGAGAAAGAGGGGTTAGGGTTTTGAGGGATGGAGGCAGGGGGAGAGACTGAGGCTGAAGGATTTTTGAGAGAGGAGGAAGGAGGAAAAGGAGAGGACTGAGGGGAGATGGTGATTTTACCGTTCTCGAATGAAAAGAAACGCCTGAGGGGAGATGGTGATTTTACCGTTCTCGAATGAAAAGAAACACCGCCTCGGAACCTTAATCGCCGCCTGGAGAGGATACGCCTCTTGTCACATGTTCAATTGCCTTCCCCCTCGCTCCATCCTTTTAACTTATTACTCGCCCAATTTGCCCTGTGGGTCTTGAAATTGCAATTACTAGGATAACATACGTATATTCTAAGTGTTTGGGGAACACGGAAAACTTGTACTTAGCTTTGCCATTGTTACTAGTAAGGGTCTTTTATTTTGAATACGAAGAAAGGAACAAAGACATTTGGCTCAATATGACGTATGCATTTTTACAACCTATCAGTGTAGTCATGATGTCCGTTAGCGTACATTAGGCTAAGGAACTATATATATCGATCGAGGTTCGTGTCAGGTCTTCATCCTCTTTAGTTTTCTATTTTATATATTGATTTTCTTCTAGAGAGCCTCTGTCTGGGTCAAAAGCGGCTGATTCCCCGTAAGCAGCAATGAAATTATGGATGCGAAATTGAAGGATAAGGTAAATAATTTCTGATATGACAAAAGATGACCTATTCTACAATATCACTAGCCAAAGATAGTTGACTGGGAAACTGGAAATTCATTCATTTCCGTATGTGCTACGTACTGCTATCACACTGGACTAGCTGG
>BQKN01064359.1:44225-58806 GCA_022839385.1 Asparagus kiusianus | reverse complement strand
TGAGTTAAGTTTTTATTTATATCTCATTGTTACACACACCCACTTGAGCTTATTGTATTTGCATACATAGTATATTAGGGTTGTGAGAGATTGTAACATTGAGTTGTGCTTAATTGAGTTCTCATCTATTGTAGAGAACAAATTTATATTTGTTACATTATGAGTGTTGTAAGGTTTTCGGTGAGCTAGAAAACCGAGTGTGTTGTGAAGTTTTCGGTGAACTAGAAAACCGAGTGTGAGGAGTGAACGTTGTTCGGTGAGCATCGAAAACTGACACTGTGAGGTGTAAACGTTATTCGGGTGAGCGTAGAAAACCCGGTTGTGATAGTAGATTTCTCCCCGGGAGTGGGGAGCGGAGACGTAGGACGGAAGGTCCGAACTCCCTGATCATATCTTGTGTTTGAGTGTGCTTTGGCATTTATTTATACTTGTGTTTATATTTCTTATCGCCATTGTCATTAGCTCATTATTTATATGATCCACTATCTAGTTCATTTTGTTTACCCTTGTGTTACTTTTATATCCTTGCACATACATTGCTTATATCTCTTTGTTAGGATATATCTTGTTGTTCATATTGCTTATTCTTGCTTATATCTCTTGTATATTTATCTTGCAAGAATATACTTGTTAATTAATTTTAATTGGTATTTAAATCGGATTAGATTAGCATAAGACCCTAATCACCCCCCCTAGGGTCTAACACAAAAGTATACCAAAAAATTATAATACACCTTAATCAAGAGAGTTTTGAATTAATTAGTCAAATCTTCTTTCTAAACAATAAGTTTGATGGTACCAACCAAGTAATCGGACAAAATGCATTTTTTAACAATTGTAATAAATCAGATTATATCCAAGAATAAAGAGAATAAATGAAATTAAGAAGAGCTTATATTGAAGTTTACTAATAAAACAATTTACTATAAGTAAAAGCAATTTGATTGCTTAGAAGTTTAGACATTGTTTTAGCTCTAATCGAGAAGTTTCAAAGCCCACAATATTCGTAAATAGTGGTTGCAAAAATTGCACCTCATAAAACCATAATGTATTTGTACAAAAGCCCACAATATTCCTGCTCAGAGTCAAGGGAGTTCCCCTACCCATGCCTCCCCGCTTCCACCTCCACCGTTAACTGCCCTCCGCCGCAGTCACCGCCATCTCAGCCGCCAACGACGAAGGACAACAATGTGGTGGTGATCGGTGGTGGCCCTGGGGGATACGTGGCGGCGATAAAGGCGGCACAGCTAGGGCTCAAGACTATGTGCATCGAGGATATGTTCAAGCGAGCAGATTTGGATCAGGATGGGAGAATTAGCGGATCTGAGACTGTTGCCTTCTTCTGAGGATTGAATTTGCCCCAACATATATTAGCGCGTGTGTGATCCTCTCTTTCTTCAGTTAAAATTTGGATACTTGTGAAGAAATCAATCAATTTGATGTAATTTTGGTTTCTGTAGTGAAAAAATATCTTTTTTAGCTTTTGGGTGATTATACTGATTTTGGAAATGATTTATGAGTTGATTTGCCTTGAATTAACACTTGTATGCCTTTTGTGAATGGTAATATTGGTGGTTCTTAATTTTTTCTCCCCATAAAACCATAATTTAAATATCTCAAAAGAGTTTGTAGTTGTGCAAAAGCAAGAATAGTTTACAAATCATGTGAATTTAGAGAAAAATTATGCGCTTTAATTTAGAGAAAAATTGTTGGTGATGAGAATCCACTTGAATGAAATCTCAACGGTTTTTTTTTTTTTTAAAAAATTATAAATTTGAGAGGGGGGGCCCCCCCCCCCCCCCCCCCCCCCTCCAATTAATTCTCTCCCCATGTGATCTAAAGTGGGTAAATGGCAACGTTTATGATTTGTAAATAAGAAATTACATTGCGAATTTGTTTTGTTTGTTTTAGTTGAATAATTTACTTGATATCTATTATCATTCCTCATTTTAATCTAAAATATTACCATGCTATATTTTTATTGTTCTTGCATGTGGAGTAATTTTTGTTTGTATCTGATTAATACTCATGACTACACTTGAGGCCATATTGCCTTCTGATATATGTTTTTTTATTATTCTGGTATTTATTTTCCTCAAGTTCAATCTACATATTCTTTTTTGGTATTATTACCTTTATCGTGTTCTACATATTGGTATGAATGTGTTGTATTTGAATTTTTTTTATCAAGGGTAAAGCCATAGATTACATGGATAAAATATTTTGCCTTATAATAAGAGAGCCTTGAATGAGTATGAATTGTGTTGTTGATATTTATAATAGGTTCTTTGAGGTTTTCATATTCATACCTGAGGAATAGACTCCTATCGGTATGGGCACTGGGTATCTAGCTATGGCAGTTGTGAACAAAAGCAAGGCACTCCAGTTCCATTTGAATGAAACACAGAGAAAATACGTCTACTGCTTGTTTAGAATGTAATAATTGACCATGTCATGAGTTATGGAGGTATTTTAAAAAAACTTTAATAAGTTATGTTTAGATAATTTACTTTTGGAATGCATTGTTCTATACATGAAGGAAATCTAGGTGACTTCTCATAGCAAAGAGCCACGTGGTTGGTGAAGGATTTGATGGGCGTTATAAAGTACTAATATAAGCTGGGAGTTGTGCATAGGGATATAAAGCCGGAGAATATCTTGATGATGGCAGATGGGGCGATTAAGCTTGCTGATTTTGGATTGGCTATGAGGCTTGCCAGTGGTAATGATGCTGAAACTCTTTGATTTTTGACTGATAACCGCACGAAGTATGTAATATTTGCGGTAACATGTTGGTTGTTAGGTGAGATGGTAGATTTTCTCCACACCTTGCATTTTGCGTTCTTACATATTCAGTTAGATGCTTTAGACCCCACGGTGATAACTATTAGTTGCAATAATATTAACTCATTCTAATCACTTGATAAGTGCAAATTTTGTATAATTTTGATGTTGCGATCTTTGAATTGCTTGATAAGCGCAATGTGTTAGTTTTTGAACTTATGCATGTTTTGGTCTATCATTATGTTTAGTATTCTATTCATAATTCATTGTTCATATTTGGTATTGGTAGTCTTAAACTTGGTGGGTTTTCAAAGCTTCTTAGCAGTGTTGCTTTCTAATTAATTCTATTGAATTATTTAAATAATTTAGCTACTTCTCACAATGTGGATTTTGGATCTCATGAAATGATAGCAGTTGTTATTTAATTGAATCTATTTTTTATGTGATTGTTAGCTATATGAAGCAAGATCGCAACTCACTTCTTAACTCTTCTTCTGAAATACATTTACTTTTAAGTTGGTGTGTTTGTTTGGCAATATTAGCTGGTGATACAGGCTTGGATGTGTGAAAAGCCTAGCAACTGTAAGTAATTGAGATGATAGCTGCTACAAAGTAGCTACTGAGTATCTGAAAAGCTCCTTGTGCGGTATTGTTGTCTTATGAAATCTGTTGGATTATTTAACTACTTCTCACAGTGCAGATTTTGCATTCATAGCACTATATATAGCACTATATGTACGTCTTGGCAGTAGGTTTGTAAAGAATGTTCCAAGTTGTTCATGAAATTATCTGGTTTATCAGCTGTTGGATATATAAAACAATATTATTTAGTAACTATGTTGATATTTTTATCAGTAATTCTTTGATTTTTGTCCTTTTACATCTGTGTTATCCTGATTGTATTTTGCATGGTACATGTAATCAATATATTCTTTTAACTACATATGTGTAGTTCCTGCAAGAGGTGCCTTTCTTTTATTTTTATTTTTGATCTTTGTTGGAGTTTACCTTTCTCATAGGTTTGTCTTGTTGGAGTCTGATTATTTTGTCTTTTTTATATTCCATTTTTAGTGATACTGCTACCGTTCTACATTAGATAATGATGCTTTACTTAGATTTGGGAATCTTTATTTAAATTTTGAGGATTTGTTATATATTCTTTTCATTATAAAGGTTTCTGTTCATTCTGTGATATGAACAGAACCTCTATTGATCGTATTCACTATGCAGTCAAATAAATCTACGCAAAAACAGAAACTAATTAAAAGCATGCAAAGAAAAAAAAGGAAAGATGTTTGTTTTTTATTTTGGTTTAATCAAATAAATCTAAATTAAAATAATATCAAACATGAACATTTACCTTAATAGATGCGGAACCTGCAAAAATCTAATCCTTAATCTCTAAATTCTGCATGAAAATTGAATAAATTTGAAAAAATATTAATTGCCATAAAAAGTAATTATAGTGTAAAACAAATATCACCATGAAATTAATTACATAATATTTTTAAAGAATAATCATGAAAATATAAAAAAGAAACATACATGTTGAAGGAGATGAAGTTACTATGAAAATTGTGTAATTTCTTGGTTTATATATAGGCATAAGGTATTACATATGATAGAATAATAGTCATAATTAAATTTTTATTAGGATTTGATCAAAATTAGAATATTTAATCAATTAGGGATTTGTTATCAAAAATCATGGATGTTGTGTATTGCAGGCGTCTAAAAATGCCTATAGGTTCCCGCACGTAGCTCGAGGTAAAGAGAAGACGATGAATGTTGCTATCCAAGTCACAAAAGCTCATTTGACGATGACAAGCGTATGAAGTGAGTCAACAAACCATGCAAAGCAACAGAACTTCAGAATAACAGAAACACGAATGGATCGGGAGCTACGCGTCGCTTACAAAAGACGAAGCACCTCTCATTCCCTATTTACTCCACATATGATTCAATCATGGAAGCTCGTAGATCTCCTCGTCGGATCTCTGAAGCATTTTAAATCACGTGATTCCGAGTTCGGATGACGAAGATACGGTGAAAACAGACAGAACACGCGGAACAGTGCTCCAAGCCTCGGCGAGACACCCATAGGTGTATCGGCAAAGGTTTAGCCAAGACACCCATAGGTGTCTCAACCAAAGCTTGGCCGAGACACCCATAGGTGTCTCGGGCCTTGTAGAGCTATTTTGACTGTGATTCACTTTGAATCTAAAGAAGCTCAAAAGATGAAAGTTGTTGAGCTCCTTGTTAGATTTCTAATGCATCTTAGATCAACTTATTATGAGATCATATGAGAAAGATAAAGCTAAAATACCAAAGATAATACAAACTGCCTCAGAATTCCGAGACAGTGTTGGTGTCTCGGAGAAGAATAGAGATTATGGCCATGATTCGATTCGAATATGAAGAAGCTAAAAAGATAAAATTTGTATATATCTTCATCAACTTTCCAACGTATCTTAAATCATATTATTTGGAGGTCATATGAAGAAGTTAGAGTAAAAATACCCGAGACACTCACTGGTGTCTCGGCAAAGGCTTGGCCGAGACACCCATAGGTATCTCGGACCTTGTAGAGCTATTTTGACTATTATTTGCTTCGAATATTAAGAAGCTCAAAAGATAAAAGTTGTCTATCTTCTTGTTAGCTTTCTAACGCATCTTAGATCAACTTATTCCGAGATCATATGAGAGAGATAAAGCCAAAATACCTAAGACACCCACTGGTGTCTCAGCCAGGCCAAGACACCCATGAGGGTCTCGGCCAAGCTGAGACAACCACAGGTGTCCGCAGCCCGAAAACTGATTTTTGGTAGTTTTAAGTTGTTTTTTGACGTTAACCACCTGAATTTTTTCTAACTGATCTGAATATATCCAAGAACGTGACAAAGTGGTTACAACTAAATATAAGAGTGAATCGATCGTTCTTATCCGAAAATAGAGGTCCCAAAGCCTATAAATACAGCCCCAGGGCCTTTATTTTTTAGGAGATCTGGAATTCTTGAGTGTTGGCAAAGCCCTACTGAACTGAAGACTGAAGGAGCACGAATTACAGAAGGGAGAAGGAGATCGGATCGAGTTCGTTAGCATAAAGAAGAGGAGCTCGTCAGATCTACACTTCCCGATCCTTTGCCTTGAGATTGCCCTATTGCGATAATCTCGAGAAGAGTGATTATCTCGCTGTTGCCGAGATAATTACTTTGATTTCGTGATTCCTTCGCGAATCAACAAAGCTCCGGATCTGATCTGGTCGTTCGGTGGTCCACGGATATCAACGTCCCCGTCTGTGATGCCCCTGGGTTCACACAAGGCTGCAGTCCGAGGTAAAACTAGGAATGTCAAATTTGCCATGCATCACACCATGCAATAACATGTTTCACCATTATAATTACTATTTCTCTAGTAGAGTCAACAACAGGTGTAGGTACAAAAGCAAGTAAAAGATAATATAAGAGATATATGATGAAATAATAGAGATAAAAATAATATTTTATCATCCAACATACAAAAATATAAAGTGAATCTCTGAAATAACTAGTCTGGAGATCTCAACAAGTCTCAAATATAGAATATCTGATAAAAGAAAGTAAGGCACACAGCCTTTGCAACTTCTAGAACATAACTCTCAAATGTCTAAACAAAATGTCTACAGTGGATCTCCATAAATAATATAAAACTACAAATGAAAGATGGACGCTAATAAGTATCACCATCAACCTGCGACTTTCTATGCACCTGGCTCGTTACCTAAAATAGGAGAGGACAATGAGTGTCAAAACGCTAGCGAGCAACATCACAACCAACCCCAAGGGAGAGGGCTCGTTGCATATAAAAATATAGTTAATACATATATACATAAAATCATTGCTCCTAACAATAAGAGGATTTTAGTATTTAGGAAATTACAACACGAGCATAGGTACGTTTGTTTTCATCAAAAGTTGATTTTATTGTGAAATTCATTATATCTTCAGTCGATTACAACAAATTCAAAAAAATAGCCTTTTTATAAGACTTCTTTTACACAACAAAAAGAAAATTATAACTTTTAGAAAATAACATAGGAATCGTTTTTTGATTTCTGCTTTTGTGGGACTTTGCCTGTGCTGGGAGTGCTTTGGCTCATGGACCACCGATTCACAGATCGTGAAGGTCTTTGGTATTCTTCCTTCGTTTAGAAGCAAGAATGAAAATCGGTGAATATCTTATCAAAGTAAGATGAACACTCTTCTTAAGATCAAGTCAAAGCTCAAATCTCAAGGAATCACACAATGAACTCAAGTTTGCTGCTCTATCTGCTCTCTGTGCTCAGATCTCTATCCATAATGGCCCTAGGGGGTATTTATAGCCCCTGGGACACTTAACTAAAAATACAACATCATGAAGAAGTTTTGACTGCGAGACAGTCTAGTCTGTCTCGGCGGCCAAGATAGTTAAGACTATTTTAGCTTCCGAGACAGTCAAGTCTATCTCGGAAACCTTAAACTACCCGACGGTTTCTTCTGTAACTGCCTCCCCACATTCTAAAATCCGTTATTTTGATAGTTATCTGAGTGATTCTCACCCATGATATTTCCCACGTTGCTGAACAGTTAGTGGCCACGTGTCAGCAGTTTCTGAACATTTCAGAGCTATCTTGCGTGCGAGACGGTCTATACTGTCTCGCATTGCAAGACAGTCTATGCTGTCTCGCACTGCGAGATAGTAGACGCTATCTCGCACTGCGAGACAGTAGACAATGTCTCGCACTGTGAGACAGTCGATACTGTCTCGCATGTGAGATAGTCTACACTGTCTTGATCATTTCAAGACAGCGTAAGGCCATTTCCTGTGATCCTTGGATGATCTTCTCTTTGTCTTGAGCTATGTTTGGATATCTATCAGTATTTTTTGACGCCTACAGATACTTCCTCCAAAGTATTTCAGACTCACCCTTTTTATAAAGGAGTCTGGGATACTTTGGATAAGACAGGTCTGACTTACATTCCCTTCAATACTTGGTTGAGTAGATCGTGTAGAGAGACCCATAAATGACTTCAACTATTGACCTTTTTATCTCTCAATCTATTTAGTGCTTTATAGAATAGCTAAGATTCTTCCGGTACTATGTTTATCACTTGACCGTTGTTGAGATCTTAAGCCGAAGCTGGAATTTGTACTTGTGAATTCAGCTTTTGTCGCCAAATTGATACTGGATTCTTTATCACTATATCAGTCTTCATAAGAACACAGTTTATACTCATGTATTTTTTTGGAGTTTTTGAAAAATAGTTTAACCTTGTTTACCTGTTAGGAGTTAATCAGGTAATCAAGTTATTCTTAAGAATATTCTGAGTGATATTCTCCAGAAACTTCCTGTTGAGGGCAGGCAAACAGTTTAGACTCGTGTACCTATTGGAGTAAATTAGGTTATTCTTAAGAATATTCTGAGTGATATGCTCCAGAAACTTCCTGTTGATGGTAGGCAAACAGTTTAGACTCGTGTACCTATTGGAGTATCCACATGTGTCGTATCTGGATCGGGGTTGAAAGCACCACCAAATGAAAATTCTGCCCAAGACAGTCATCACTGTCTCGCTCAGCGAGAC
This sequence comes from Asparagus kiusianus, assembly GCA_022839385.1. NCBI lineage: Eukaryota > Viridiplantae > Streptophyta > Magnoliopsida > Asparagales > Asparagaceae > Asparagus > Asparagus kiusianus. The sequence goes on along the minus strand of BQKN01064359.1, from coordinate 50,422 downwards.
AGTGTATACTATCCCGCGATGCAAGATAGTTCATGCTGTCTCGCACAGCGAGACAGTGAATACTATCTCGCTGTCCGAGATAGTGGATACTGTCTCGGACAGCTGAGTCGGGGGTATAAAACCCCGACTTAGGGTTTTTTAAGGGATTTTTACGTCGATTTTTTAGCGATCTTCAGGCGATTTCTTGGCTATTTTCGACAAGTTTTCACATCTTGTTCCTCTCTTTGTTTTTGATTTAGGTAGAGCTCTTGCTTGGGGAGATTTCACTCGAAGTTTGAAGGATTCTACTAGGTTTGCTCTCCCTCTACCCTTTGAAATCTCAATTTTCTTTGATTCTTCCCCATGCATGCGTATTTTGGGCGTATTTTGTGATATCTTTGTTGGTTCTAAACCCAAAACCCTAACTTTCTCGTTGGATTTCGACAGAAATCATATTTCCATTATGTCATCGAGAATATCTCGAGTGTCCCGAGGCCGTTCAGCTTCCCAGGCTACCGAGGGGGCTGCTCCCGCTGTCACTCCTTACGGGGGTACATTTCTTTCACCCTTTTACGAATTTAAATATTGCATCTTGTCAATTTTACGTGTATTTATCCATCTTTGTACGTAAATCCTCATTTGTTATCCGTTGAGATGCATTCGAGAAGAGCCGGTATCCTCCTTTGAGGGGATCGATGCTGAAAAGTATTTGTTTTGTTTGGACAAGACACACTTCAGAGTATACAAGGCGATTTTATTTTATCTCACGTATGTTGAAAGGTTGTGATATGCCGTTATAATGCTCGTGCATAGTAACGCATATATCTTTTATACGTGTGGTAAATGAAACTCGTCACACCTATTACGAGATGGCGATTCTATCTTATGAAATAAGATACACCGCCTTCTCTAAAATTTTAGGACTATTCTTACATAATTTATGTGTACTTCTTCTTTGTCAGTCCCTTTTCCTTCTGTAATCTTCACCGCTAGTGAGGTCACGGGTCAAAGTAGTGCCACCCACTCCTACTATGAAGGAATCCCGTTAGTTGAATCATCTCCCCAGTTCAACTCGGAGTATAGTGAAGGAGCAATGGAGTTGATACGACGAGGTAGTTGTCGTGTTCTGCGACAGTTAATCACGGACACGACTTTAATTTCAGAGAAAGACTCGAATCAGTGTATAAGGAAGCCGGATTTCCTATTTGGTGACTCTGTGAAGGACTCGGAAATTGTTTCTTGTAGATCTGCACAGTGGTTGCATGGGAGTGGGTCGACATTCTTGTATCTGCCCTGGATTCCTCAGGATCATTCTCTTTTAAAGTTCAGAAACTTGGCAGTTGATCGGGAGATGTTTTGGAGATTGACCGAAAACCACGAGCGTGTTCACTGAGGTTTCATTGGTAGAGAGGTCACCCCAGGTTCTAGCGACAGAGCTTCTGTGCGAGGACTTCACCCTAGTGTCTTAGGCTAAGATAATCTACCCCAGAATGAAAAGGCGGCACATGCGAACACTATAAAGAATAGGTTAGCTGTGTTAGGAAAAGAATTCCCCATTAAGAAGTTCAGATGTCATGGATGGGTTCACTATTTTGGAGACAAGTGGTGGACAAGAATGACCCGATATGTATTGAACCGTTGGGGGCGAGAATTAGCTGAATTAGGGTTGTCAGTTCCAATTCGCGCCAGCATGTACGGTCTGCAGATCAGTGTGGATCATTTCTTCGCTTTGTTCGAGATCTACAATCCTGACACTAACACTTTCTTCACCAAGAACGGTGAGCTTGGACTGCCATTACATGAAATGATGAAGGTATCAGGGTTGCCTATAGGTGATGTCCCGTATCAAGAATTCTTCCCAACGATCAGTCAGTTAACTAGGATGAAGGATCGGTCGCCCGTAACCTATGATACCTTATGGGATTTGACCTGCTATTACCATATAGCTATGGCTAAAATGGAGACCAAGGCTAAGAAAATATCTCCCCAGATCAGTTTGAAGAAGTTCGCAGATTATCTATTCAAGAACCTTGAGAGTCGCTCAGACGCTGTGTACGAACTACCACCCTTGACTCTGAATGAGATCAACCGGTTGTTGGAGAGAACAAATGCACAATCCTACACCTCCCGCTCAGAAGACGGCTTTTCCTACGGCACCAAGTTCCGTTCTTACTTATGGCAAGCTAATGTTCCAATCACCCCAACTACTCTACTAGCCGGCTTTCTAGCCATATGGCTGAAGAGGTGCGTCGTCCCCCACCAACCCTCCGATGCGATGCTGATCGAGGTGCTATATCCGGCTGTTCAAATAGCCACAGGTCATAGGTTATCCCTGCTTCTTGCCATGGTAGCTGATATTCATAGTGGATTACGACAATTGGCTTCCGTGTTTACTCAAGGGGGGAAGAAACCCTCCACTGGAATATCCGTCCCAAAGCTAGAATTACCGTATACCTATTTGATGACTTGGTTGGTACTTCACCGGCCAGATTTAATAGAGGCTCCTGAGACGGTAGATCCAAGTCTCCCTCTACTGCAGACTCTTGAAGGTTGTAAGTGGGTTAAACATTGGTGGCTGGATATATCTAGGCAATTCAAAGTTCACAAATGTTGGGAGTTCTTTCCTTGTTTCCCTCAATTCTCTGGGACTTACAATGCAACTCTATTGGATGCTGAAGAACCCAGGCAGAATCATACGATTTTGGATGTCGGCTGCTTCAGATGGTTGATAAACATCCGACCAGGTTATCTGGTATTCAGGGTGAAGGATGTTTATCACATCGAGCCTTACTTTCCATGCCGGTTTGCTCGTCAATTCAACTATGATCAACTATACGTCGGCAACCCGAACCGTCAACTTAGGGTTCAAGGTGGACTTATTGATGGGGCGAGAGCCTGGTTTTGGAGCATCATCGGCTGCATGAATGTTGAGTTTGACCTTCCTTTGGAGACGCTTTCTCTGCATATGACTTTTCTTTACTGTAAGTGGCTGATAGCTGCTAATACCATTGCTCGAAAGAGAAGGATATCCGATCTCTTAGACGCAACCCAATCGGATGACGGTAGAGGTCCTTGGTGGAGATGAAGAGGAGGAAAAGATACAGTGCCTCTTGTTCACAGGCAAAGATCACAATCTTCAACTCAAGCTCAAACCTAAATTCCTCCGAGGACTGAGTTGCGTACTAAGTATCATCACGAAAGATCTGGGGTTCAAGATGAAGCGCGTCCACTAAAAAGACGGAAGAAGGCTGTCTCTCGACCACGTGTTCGTCTTCCCGCTTTAGAGGAGACATCTGCCTATAGTGTTTCCTCAAACGAAAAAGGTAATGATTCATCTTTATTTTCATTTTACTGTTCTTATATTTCTCAATACTCGGAGTTATCTCACATTCAATTTCTATAGGGAGTCAAGGAGAAGGAGAATTTTAGGCTGACACTGCTTTTCCCGACGGTATGGAAGCTAAGGAACCCAGCTTCGTTCAACAAATGAACGATGCGCTTAATGATAAACCTGCTGGTGTTCCAACAACTTCTGACGTTGACCCATCGGCTTCAAACGTAGGTACGGATCTTTCTCCGTTTGGAAGGCAATTCCGAAAGATGAATGAGTCGGAACGCGTGCCTCTTCTAATGACTTGTGCACTTTGTCTCCTTTTAGTTAAACTAAAAGAAGCGGGTACAAGTAGTGGAGCCCTCGAATTTGTCCCGGTCAATGAAGGTAAAACTAGTCTCTATTTTGTGTGAATTTTATATAAGTATATTTGTTATTTGTGACCCACTACATTCTGTAGATGCCATAATGAATGAATCAGCTGGAGGAGAACCCACTCGCACTGCTGAGGTCGAGGATTTCAATGAGCACAATCTCAATCTCGATCTCTTAGAGGACGACCATCAATACATCTTCGATTTGTTATCGGGGAAGGCTCCTGGGGCAGCTACAGAATCAACCGCTGGAGTTGGTTCAACTGAAGTGTGTTTTTCTGAAAGTAAGGTTTTTATTCCATAATCTCTATATATTTTTTTTTCAACTTTGACTAATCATATAAGTGTTCGAATTATAGGACCGGTTACCAAGACCGATACTGCTATAATCATTGAAACGTCTAATCAACCCGAGGGTCGTGGCTTCTTGTCGCAGGCAGGAATCAAGGTCGACCTTCAATCATCAATTCCTAAATCTCAACATCTTACTCCTTTAGACCCGATGATGTTAAAAGCTACTGCCACTCCCCAAATTAGTCCCGTTCTAATAAAAGTGAGACCAACCGAAGAAGTTGGTATGTTAATAGCTGTTGCATCTAGGATTGGTGAGTTTCATCAATTGTTTGTTATAAACTTTTGATTAATACTCTAACATACTGATTGTGATTCTCTTGTTTGCAGAATCATCTTCTGGGAGACTTGTTGACTTGGACCCAAAGCTATCTGAGGTCTCAATTGAACAATCATCTGATGCTGCGGATCCATCAACAAGTATCATTCCTGAACAAACTCCAGTGGTGGTAGAACCCACCCCGGTATTGACAAGTCAAGGTAACCAAGTCATGGAACTTTCTGTTAAGCTTGGTATACTTCTGTTCGTTACTATGTACGTGCATATGTGTTTTGTATTGACTTTATTTGTCCTCATCGCAGCTCCTTCTTCTACATTGTATAGTTCCATTCAAGCGTTATTAGCAGACGATGACCCGGATAAAGCCGTCATTTGTTCCGATCTTCAAGGCTTCATTTCTTTTTTGAATGCTATGGTCGATCGAATTCTCTTCAAAGGATCATACTTTGAGAACTTTAAGAGATCTCTTGACCGCTACACATCGGGGATCACAGAAGAAGGATATAATGAATTGGCCGATTCAATTGATGCTTATTTGGCCGACTTCAAACAACATGCTGAACTTCTGAAGGATCTCCGCACTAAAGGCGTACCCTCCTATGTTGCTTCTCAAATGGACTCGAGGTTACAGGCATGGCATGATTCTCAGAAATCAGCTGAATCTGAACTTCAAAAGTTAAAAGCTCGTATTCACCAGGTCAGGATGAGCCTTGCCAAGAAAACACAGACTAAGATCGATCTGCACCGGGCTCTAGAGTCAAGTCAAGCTGAAATAACCCGCCTGAAAGAAAAACTGGCAAAGGCCGAGGATGCTCATCAGATTTTAGAGTCTGATTTGGCAGAAGTGAAACAAGTTGAAGCGAACATCTTCCAACAACTGGAGCTTCAAGACAAAATGCTTGCTAATAAGGAACAGGAGGCCGTCAAACTTCAAAGTGTTGACGAGGAAGCTTTTAAAGCTAACCTGATATCTGAACTTGAACAGGCTTATACGACAGAGCTCTCCAAACTTGAGGATCAAATTCGTCATTATAAACTATTGTAATTTGAGAACTCATAATTTTGCTTGAATATTTTTGATGAATGTAGTGAATTCTCCTTTTTGCTTATTGAAATTTTTATTATGATTACTCATTCTTGTTTTAGAATAAATAACCACAACACTCATAGGATTTTTGGCAAATCCTCAGCTATCAACGGATTTGATATGCCTTTATCGACTACCATTTGAGTCGGGCTAGTATGTGAATTATCTAGATCTGTTTTACATATAACGTTAGGCTAAAAGAATTAAACTCTTCTAGACTTTGAACTATAATATTGAATATGTAGGCTACATGTGTTAGATGTAGGCTTATCTCTAATAAGGGATCGAGATAACGTCCCCCCATGCGTGAGCAGCACGGAATTTAATATGTAATTATGTTACATTTTCTTGGTAGCAAAACGAACCCAAAATCGAGGAAGAAGAATCTGATATTCTATCTCCCAATCTCTTGTTTGTTGGTAGAGATGAACCCAAAATCAGGGAGGAAGAATCTTATATTCTATCTCCTAGTCTCTTATTTGTTGGTAGAGATAAACCCAAAATCGAAGATGAAGAATTTTATATTCTGTCTCATAGTCTCTTGTTTGTTGGAAGAATTTTATATTCTGTCTCCTAGTCTCTTGTTTGTTGGTAGAGATGAACCCAAAATCGGAGAGGAGAATTTTATATTCTATCTCCTAGTCTCTTGTTTGTTGGTAGAGATGAACCCAAAATTAGAGAGGAAGAATTTTATATTCTATCTCCTGGTCTCTTATTTGTTGGTAGAGATGAACCCAAAATCGGAGAGGAAGAATTTTATATTCTGTCTCCTGGTGCAAAGGAAACTCAAAGCGG
>BQKN01064359.1:0-13099 GCA_022839385.1 Asparagus kiusianus | reverse complement strand
CTTCTCCTCAACAGAGTCAATGACCAATTGCCGGCGAGACTCAACACTCTCCAGCTCCTTTGCCACCTGATCACGAGCCTTCTCTTGAACGGCCAGGGAGGCCTGTGCGTCAGCAATAACCTGTTTCAGCCTCTCTATTTCGAAGGAGACTCGGGAGAACTGGTTATCAACCATCTCTTGCTCGCGAGCCATTCGTGCATCCTCGGCCTTGGCCTGCTCCAACTCTGCTGACAGCTTTAACTCCAGCAACATGTTTTCATTCAGGCGGCGATCACGATCTACCAGGGCTACTCGAACTTCGCAGGAGGCAAGATCAACAAGAGTGGAACCATCCGCGCGAAGAGCGAGCAGCTGCCGAACAGCCCCCTCCACTTCGTTCAGACGCCGAAAGTAGGGCCTCGTCGCGGTAGCGTCGAGCCTCTTACGCAAAAAGGACGCGTCATGTTCAAGAACTTCCTTGAACTCCTCGAAGGGGCAACTCTCCTCCAAGACCAGCCGGGTGCAGTGAGCCAGAGTATCTTCGAAGTTGGCCAAAGCTCGCACCACCTGCGTCTTTCGCCAGCGTTCCAAGGGAGAGAGAGCGGCATCTTCGGCAGAGGAGGAAGTCACAATCGAGGTACTGGTGGTTATGATCGCGGAAGCAGCGATTGGCGCCGCCAGAGCCGGAGCAACCGCTGGTGCCACCTGAGTGGCAGTGGAAGAGTCGTAGGTCACCACCGACAAGGAAGTGGCCATCAACCCAATGGGGGTTCCCCCTTGAGCTGGAGACTCTTGCACCGAGCGCTCACCTCTGACCGGCGCTCCCTCGAAGGTGGAGGTTCCCCCTTGTTGACCCGCAGGGACCGATACTTCCTCTTCGCTCGATAGCGCCTCGTGAATTGAGGCGTCATCATCCGCCACAGATTCGCCTGAATGACCCTCCCAAGAAGGAGGATCCTCCTTGCCAGTAACTTCACGAGAGGGGCCAACTACGGATACAAAAAATAATAATAATAATAAATACCCCCTTGGCTTAGGAAGGTCGGCAACACTGAAACTCATGCTTACTTGAACCCCCTAGTTCTCCTTCGTCTTCACCCCCCCCTCTTCTTCGTCAGAAGGGATGGGGATCGCTTTCTCGACTGCACCTGCACGGATTCAATATGAACAGTCAGAAAATACGAACCCGACTTCGTACACAAGAGTACCGCGCCGAAAGATTACCTCCTGGTACAGGCGCATGAGTCGCTGAGACCCCCGCCTGTGACTCCACATCGGATGAAGGGAGTGTGTCCTTCGAAATCCCCAAAGCCGCCTACAGTGCGGCAAAAGGGGCAGGTTGGGCAGCTCCCGCCCTAGGGACAGTATCGTCCTGACCAGTCACCGCTCTAGTGGTCACCATAGTCTCTTCGTTACGGGCCCTCTTGGCCGCTTCCAAGCTGGAACTCTCCGCCGCTTCTCGCTGCCGTTTCGAGAGCAACGAGCTGCTTGGAGATAACAGAGGCACCCCCATCCGCCCAGCGATTGCGCTCCGGGCTTGCTCCAGACGTTCACCCGCTCGAGTCAACTCAACAGGCTCCCTACGCTCACCTTGGGGATCCGAGGGAAGACTAGGAGAGAGGGCTCGTGTCTCCGACGCCTCGGATTCGTCTGGACCCATGTCACCGCCTTCGGTGTCTCTAGTCGGGTCCTCGGACAACCACTCCTTAACGGTTTGGCGGCCTCTCCGTCTTGAAGTACGCAGGGGCCTTCTAGGGATATGCCCCTGTTCCGCCAAACACGAGCCGCCAAACCGAAAGCCTTCAGGATCAGCACTGGCACCTCGATACCACCTGCAGTATAGGAGAGTGTGATGCAAATCACGATCCTTCGCAGGTAGTTCAAAGCGGGCATGGGTACCATCAGCGTGAGTCCAGAACCATCCCCACGCTCCGTCCACCAACCCCCCTTCGAAGTGCAGATGGGGATTGGCGTTCCCAACATACAGTTGGTCATACCCAAGCTGGCGAGCGAACCTGCAAGGGACATACGGCTCAAGATAGCACACGAAGCCCGTCCGCAGAAGGTGATACCCCGGCCGGATGTTCACCAACCAGCGGAAGGCGCCGCGCAAAAGAACCGTGTGATGATCCGCCGTCGGCACATCTTTGAGGGACTCCCCGTATCCTCCTCCGCCGAAAAAGGGAAAGAAACGGCGGAAATTGTAGTGGACAAAATGGGAAAGCATCTTTCACACGTCAGGAATGTCCTTACACTTCCAGGAACACCTCTCCAAGCGCTCGACGAACGGAATGAATTTATCTCCTTGAAGAGCCGCAGGGGCGCTCATCAAACACTCACAATGGCAAATGAACCATGCCATCAAATAAGTATACGGCAGCCCTACCCTAGGATTGGGGGTCCTGATAATCTCTCCTGCCCCCTCATCGATGGCCGATACACGGCAGAACTGGACCGTCAGGGTGCGGAGCCCCCGGTGAATGCACGCTATCGTCGCCGACACCAAGGCGTAGGACTTCCCGTAGGCTAAGCAGACCGTGGGATACACGACCTCCACAGGAATCACCTCAAAAGAGTGAGTGGGGACTACGCACCTCTTCAGCCATAACATGAGGTACCCCGTGAATAGAGCCTTCCCAGATATGGGGGACTTCGCCTGATGATGGAACGAGTGAAGGACCGTACCAGATTTAAATCCGCCCTCGTCATGTTCGAGAGTTATGGTGCTCCCCTCTTCGGCTATTCTCGCCTCCACTTCAGATTGGTCGTATTCGCCCAACGGGAGAGCTGGCTTCCCCTTGACATCATTCTCGGGGAACCAATAGTCAGCCTAATTCTTATGACTGATGCCCGGGGTCCTCTTCTTCTTCCCCTTGTGATCCGATGCCCCTAAAGTGCTGAGGCAGATGTGGTAGTGGCAGAGTAACTCCCACAGAGTTTCAACCGCCAAGGGGGAATGATTCGAAAGCTGATCAATCTCGTCCTGGTCCGGGACATACTCTTCATAGGGGAAATCTCCCAGAGGCAGCCCCGACACATCATACATCTCGTGAGGGGTAATGCCAAGCTCACAGTTGGGGGTGAAGAACGTGCCGCTTTCCGCACAGTACAGTTCCAGGATGCTGTGAAACTGGGAAGCGTTGATCCGCAAACCATGCCGAGTGGCTTGAATAGCCCCATACAGCTCTGAATTCTTGAGGTCAGAATTCTCGGCCAGGACATAATCGGTGATCTTGGACCACCAAGTATCGCTACCAGGCGCGCCGTCGTCTCCCTTGCCGGCGGCTCATTGGACAGCAGGCCAGGACGCAGACCCGTCACGCGCTTACAAGAGCTCTCCACCCCATACCCAGCCGAAGAGCCCGTAAAGACGCCACAGGTGACCTCGTCCTGAGTTGGAGTCAAGTCCCAGTTCATCACACGAGGGACCGCGAGAGACCGCAGCTCGACGATCGAAAATCCTCTCAGCATACTAGGGAGATAATAATGAGTCCCTTCCACTGTACGGAACCACCTGCTCTCTTTGAGCAGCAGAACGGAAGGATCTATCGCTGCATCGCCGAACAGAAATTGAGGTTTCGGCAGCTCTGTCCTAACATCATCTGTCTGCACCGCATCAGTCATCAACTCGCGCAATGTCAGGTGATACCCGTCCGAGACCCTCTTCACCAAACCATGAGGCTTATCAACAGTGAACGCGGGTACCGGAACCAGAGAGGGAAACCGAGGAGGTGCCGTATAACCTGCACCCCTGGCGTGGCCAACGGCCACACCCTCCGGGAAAGCCTCATCAGAAAAAGTTACTGCGAAAAGGAACAAGAAGTCAGTCAAGACAAAATCCGCTGTAAAAGCGAAGTCGCCCATCGAACAAAGAAGGGTCGAACTCGCCTGACAAAAGCAAAGCTCACCCCTCCCCTCTTCTCGCTAAAAGATTGAGTTCGCCCGAGGGGACAGAAATCATCCTCTGAGGGCGAATAGGGCTAACTTAGCCCCAAATCAAGGAGACTACCAAGGGACGGCGGAATTTCAGAAGGATGAGCGACGCTCATTCCCCCAAACCCAACACCAGGAGGATTTCGTGACTTACCTGAACGCGGCTCCGGCATGCGGAGGGGCGCACCGACGGAGAGACGATCGGAAAAGCGTCCGGGCCCTTTTCCCTTTGCAATACACTTCTTGGATCGTGGCGCCATTGAAGGACGAAGCAGCACTCTATCCCCTTGAAAAAAGTTTTCGAGATTTTTGAACACGGCAGCTCTCGAGGGGAGAAGAGGGCTCGTTTAAAAAGACCTAACCTCCCACGTGGTCACGACCACCCTTGAAAGGCGAACCCCCCACGAACGTGAGACGTGGACACGATCGAGATCGATGGCCCAGATCATCCTTGGTACACTGAATGAACTAAGATTGGCGGTTGCATCCGACGGTTAGATTCGAAAACCACGGCCACGATCAGAACGAGGCGCACGGAGTGGACATCGAACTATCAAATAACGATAAAACCACACCGCCTTAGCTGGAAGGGTACAAAGCACCGCCAGCGGACACGTGGTTTGCTCACACTAGGCCTACTTTCGCCCGAGGGAAAAGCCTCTTGAACAAAATCCGCAAGACGGTTGAAAATTTCGCCATCAAAGCCCAGCTTCGCCTGCGTGACTCACCCACCCTTGGGAAACAGGCGATTCGCTCAACGTTGCAAAATCGACAAAATGACTTTGTTTAGACCCGCGCCCCAGGCGGCTAGGGATCAGAGTAGAAATCTTAGCATTAAGCCTAAGAGAAACCACTCAACAACTCATCATACTGAGGGGAATAGTATGGCTAGCCCGATTCAAACGGTAATCGGTAAAGGCAGATCAAATCCGTTGATAGCTGAGGGTTTGCTAAAAATCCTAAGACACTTGACCCGCCCAAAATTTCTTTATTCAAAGTATTCCAGACCACGCGAAAGCCGGCTTTGGTCTGAAAACTTTGAAGGGGGTCTTGTAGACGGTAAAAATTACCGCGGCGGACCAACAAACAAATTCGCCCGTAAGTCAAGGCCATCCACTTAGATGAAGAATGGAGTGTAGCCGTGAGACAGGTTCGAGGGTACACCTAGGCCCTCACGCACCAAGTCACATGGGAGCGAATCCGCCCTCATGAGCCAGATCCGCCCACAGGTGTTCAAATCCGCCCTCATGAGCCAAGTCCGCTCACGGGGGTACGAATTCGCCTTCATCCGCTCGCAGGGGCTCAAATCCACCCTCGTATACCAAACCCGCCCACAGAGGGCCACGTCTACCTACGTAAGCCGAAAACCAGATTTTCAGGGACAAGCCTTCCCTATTTCCCGCGATGCGTGGGGAGGGAGCGCAGCGCTCCAGATTCGTCAGAAGGCCGCCCGCAATTCAAGCGAGCAAGACAGGCGCCGGACCGGCCTGCATACTCATAAATGCGGGTCACCTCACCCATCAGAATGGAAAACCAAAGCCGTCAGCGTGCCGCAAGCTATCTGGAGCTCGCTCAGACATACGACGTCCGTTCTCCAACCTCTGCCAAGACACAGGGAGGGGAGAGAAGGCACAGGACCCCAGGACCATCAAATGGCCTCTCGGTGGCTCACAGCGCAGGTGAGCAGACAGCTGCCAGAGCAGCCTGCACCCTCATAAATGCCTCATAAATGCTGCTTACCTTACTCGTCCAAACCGAGAGCAAGAGCCGTCGGCGCTCGCTGAGTTGGTCAGATCCACTCAAGCATCTGGCAACCACCGTCACGGGTACGAGGAGGGGCTTTCCCACTCCTACGCGACGCGACGCAACATGCGGCTCATCGAATGACCGCTGGCAACACAGAGAAACGGCAGAATGTCTTTGGACAATGTATGGTCACATCCCATAATTTAAGGGACATCCGAACTGTCTCTCTCTCCTATTAAAAGGCTTCCTTTAGCAACTTGGAAATCGATCGATCGATTGATCAATCAAGAGAGGAAGAAGCTTTCTGCATACCCTTGCATTACAGCGCCATCAGCTCCGAGCCCTGATCGTCGGCGAGCCAGAAGAGACGAACTCCTTCACCTCGAGCTTCTACTGAGTACTAAAGCTCTCCGACAACCTCGGTCGAACCGTCCAAGGGAGGCAAACTCGGCACAAGCACCAAACGAAGCATCCTGTAGCTACCTTAAAGTCCCCACGATTAAACAAAGAGGGCCTTCCCTCTGCTTCTGTTGTAATTCAGATTGATTTAGTTTGTAATAAGCTTTCTTATAAATACAAATAAAATCCCCCATTTTCGGGAAAATCAGAAATTTACACCTACAGAGTACTCTAAATCATCATTTATTATTTCATCGGTAAGTTACCAGTTACAACTTTCATCTGACGATTCACCACCGTCAAGATCGATTACAAGAAGTTCAATGTTATTTAGTACAAGACCTTCACTATAATCGAGCCTAGCTTCGGTATTAGCTTCTTCTCCGCTGTCTGTACCATGGGCCGATGGTTCAATATCGGATTTAGCACCATAAAGAAGAGAGTCAGTAAAATAATTTTCTAACCCCTTAAATGGTTGCTTATCCGCGACCACCGTCTTCACCTTGTTGTTAGTGTTAACATATTTTAGACACTGATGGAGGGTGGAGGGAACTATAAGATTACTGTGGATCCATGGGTGACCCAACAGTAAATTATAAGAAGTCTCTGCATCGATCACATAACAAGTGACCTCTGACTTCAAGTCTCCGAGTTGACACTTCACCCGGATTTTTCCCAATGGCCTAGATCCACTAGTATCGAATCCGTAAATAATGGTACCTATGGAGGCTAGCTTATTGGCCGGAATTTTGAGGTGGTACATCAACCGAAGTGGTATGATGCTGACAGTGGAACCCGGATCAACCTGAATCCGATTGATAACGCTTGAGCCAATATATCCAGTGAAATATAAAGGCCTATCATGTTTCGAATTCTTAACTTACATATCTTCTTTGGTGAAAGAAATGTAAGGGAATTTTGTAGCTGCCAGATTGCAATGCTGAACCGATAACTCTGGCTCTTCAGGGGTTGGCTTAATCTGAGTGAGAAATACCTTAAAATCAGCCAATGCTTCTTGTAAAGCTTATCTGGAATCATTTGAAATGTGTAGTAACTTATACAACATGATCCTTGCTGGGATATTAGATAACTGAGCCATGACGTCGAAACGATATGGAGCGTTCGAGCTTTTCGGTTTATCTCGTCCAATCGGTCGAGTGAAACGAGACTACCTCGGAACTTGAACCTCTTTAAGTTGGGGTTCTTTCTCCTTTTTTTTAGTTGGTTGTTGAGGTTTTCCAGCAGCCACAGGAGGAGTTGCAATTACCCCTAGCTCTACAAGGGTTTTAGAAGGTGCGGTTTTTACCACCCCCTGTTCAGCTAGTTGCTCAGATGCACTTGGGTAATTAAAGCGGTATGCATTTCCACTCCTTGTAGCGAAAGATTCTTGCTCCTCCTCAGAAAGCAGTAGGGCTAGAATTTCTTCATCATTTTCCTCAGGAATTGCCGAAGCTCCAAAACAAGACTTCCCCTTTCCTTTGCCCTTCAATTTAGACGTGGATGTCGTCCACTATTCATCTTCAAGAAAATCAGGATGAACCCAAAGGATTTTGCCGTTTGGTGTTGTATGTGACACAAGTCTCTTCTGGCGCTGTCCATGAGGGTTATCGTTGATGATTTGCATTTTGACCTTCGATACAGGTTCGGGTTAGAACCAGGATAAAGGCACCGAACCGAAACTAATAGATACTGCATTTGCACCTACTTTCTTCTCTTTCGTCTTTGGAGTCATAATACCAACATCAATTAAGATTTGTATTTTGTCTTTTAAGACATAACACGCCTTGGTGGGATGATGAACCCTTTTGTGATATGCACAATATTTCGGGTCATTAGTCTTCTTTGCCTCTTCCTGGTTTGTGACCGGTGGAAGTTTGATCTTGTTGTTGTCCAGAAGATACTTAAAGATGACTGGAACCTAATCGTCTTTTAAAGAATATTCTTTTGGAAATTTGGGTTCCGAAGTCTTAGGCTGCCTCAGGGGCTGTTGATTCTGATGTGGTGCTAACTTGAAAGATGATTGTGTGATTGTTGTTGTTGCGATTGTTGTGATGCTTGGTGAGCATCAACAGCAGCTGTGGACCCTCTTCCTCTGCCTCGAGGATTAAAGTTCTGATTTTGAGGATTAGCTGATGGCTGACCCCTCTCAAGCTTCTTCCTCTTGAGGAGCCGTTCAGCTTGTTCACATCTCACTTTCAATTCTTTCTATATTTTAGAAGGCACAACACCCATGACTTCTAACACATCTAAAGACAAGTTATTATAGCATGTCTGAAGAATAAACTCCTCCATGAGCGGATCTCGACAATTTACCGCTTTGTTCCGGAATCGCTTGACGAAGACATCAACTGACTCCCCATCTTTCTGCTTCTTATCCAGCAAGGTGCTAATGGAGACCTCAGTGTCATCGTCAAAGAAATTAGTAAGGAACAATCCCTCCATATCATCCCAGCTGCTGATACTCCCCAGCTTGAGACGGTGGTACTAATCGAAGGCAGGCCCACGAAGGGTCCCTACGAATGACCGTACCATCAAAGCTTCATTTTCGGAGATCGCACCAAGATGAGATTTGAATAGATTAAATGTTGTGTAGGTGAACCCCTGCCATCAAAAGGAGTAAAGTTAATCAAACTAAATTTTGGGGGATAAGGAATCAGATCCCACTCCCTTGGGTACGGGTATGGGATACCCGTCTTCTTCACTTCCTAGGCTGTCATCAAAGCGTTGACTTTATTTTTAAGATCTTGCATCTTCTTGTCTTCTTCTGTATTCTTCTTCAAGTAGATTTGAGGAAGTTGAGTAGACGACTTAGCCAGACCGCTTTCCAAATTGTCCTTATTAGGAGGAGGATCGGCAAAGATGGTTTCATCCATCTCATGGTCGTTATCGACCTCGGTTATACGCACAGGTATAGTGTCATTCCTACTAGATTCAACCTTTTGACTTGATTCTGGCTGCTATTATTGAGCTTGCAAATCTCTCATCTGTTGCATTGTCAACTCCATCTCAGTCTTTATTTCAGCTCTAATTTCTTCGCGTTGTTTAGATAATGCTTCTTGCAATATCTGAGCTAGTTGATCTGGCGTAATTGTAAATGATTCTCTGACTTGCCTAACACTGGATGTGGTATCGTCCGAGGCAACCGCAGAACAAGTATCTGACGGTTCCTTGTCTGAAGTCAACCCTTCATGCATTTTCCTATAATCTCGACGTCGGTTGGCCCTTCGTTGTAGCCATGACATCCTTTGGGAAAGACCCTGCTCAACTCTCCCTCCTAGAGAGAAATCAGGATCCGGGTTAACCGAATGTTGCTTTCCTCTACTGGTCATATTAATAGTGATCTCTGGGAACTCATCTTTTTGAATTGCAGGTTTCTTCTTGTTGAAACGCCTCATTTTGGGTTTTGATGTTTCACCGGAAAGTCTTTGAAATACTGAGACTCTCATTGGTTCAGTCTTGGAACAACCGCATTCTGTCAGTACTGCCTTAATGAGCCTTTCACACGCGCAATGAGACTCCATTTCTCAAGTAATCCTTTTTCATGACTTATTAGTTTGATAGTACAGCTCATCATTACTATGATTCGAGTAACCTATCTTCTGTCTTTGAGCCTTGTTAACATGCACATGACGACTTATCATCACATCTGAGCGATCCAAGGTTATGTGTTTACCTCCCACCACCTGTGAGTGTGGAGTATTTACAGGCCCTAAATGAGAGTGAATTGGTATTTTCTCATTTTGGGTTTGTTTTGTTCTGATAGGAGGATATTTACGACCCCCAGTGTAAGAAACTACCAAGGGTTTATTCGTCAGATCCGAGTGTTCTTTGATTGGGACTTTGCCTCGATCATCAGACAAAGGACCGAGGCGATCCGCCATTGTAATCTTGAATTTTGATAAGTCTGGACTGACACAGGGTTTCACTGGTGATACAGTAGATGTGGACACAGTAGACGGACCCGGAATGGATGTTTGCGGTGTCGAAAGAGACGTCTTAGAAGTTTTTCTTTGGCGGAGACCACTGTCATCGTCTCGGTTGAGGGAATTATCACGGTGACCTGATTTTTGTGCAAGTTTAGACTTCGGGATCCAAACTTTATGGTTCTTTGGTTGCTCTGCAGACACCATTTCTTTCTTTCCTTCTTGCGTCTGTTGACGAAGGGCACGAGCACGAGCAGCATTCGCCCGGCGTTTTTGTATACGCTCTTTGAGGGTCGAACGAGCCCTTTTGATGAGAGTCCATTCTTCCGTTATGAGCTGTACAGAAATATGATTAGTTTGTCGTTGAGGTAACTGAATCACTCTATACTTCCTGGAATCTAGGTCCGCGTAGTAGCGAACCTCGTCGGTTTGTTCTAAGGCCTTGGCCAATTGACGAGCATGGCGCTGACGTTGTCTCTAACGAGCCCTCTTCATCAATGCCGGTGAGCTTTGGTTCAACGACCCCTTAACTGGGGAAGGGTCACTTGGAGCAGCTATGGTGCAAGCAACATCCTTAGCCACAATCGGGCAAGTATTTTTGCTTGTAGTATTCATCGGAGTTGAAGACTGGAAAACCTTCTTGGAAGACGAAATCTTTCGGCACTTACGAGGCGGGGAAGATTTTGAGGATGAGGATGACAGATACTTCTCAAATTTCGCTTGATCGAACTCATATTCGATCTCTTCCTTGATCACAATCTTGACCAGCTGCGACACTACGGTCTCGGCAGCGAGACCATTGGCTCCCACTGTGGTCGCCGGTTTGTTTTCATCAAAAGTTAATTTTATTATGGAATTCATTATATCTTCAGTCGATTATAACAAATTCAAAAGAAATAGCCTTTTTATAAGACTTCTTTTACACAACAAAAAGAAAATTATAACTTTTTAGAAAATAACACAGGAATCGTTTATCGATTTCTGCTTTTGTGGGACTTTGCCTGTGCTGGGAGTGCTTTGGCTCGTGGACCACCGATTCACAGATCGTGAAGGTCTTTGGTATTCTTCCTTCGCTTAGAAGCAAGAATGAAAATCAGTGAATATCTTATCAAAGTAAGATGAACACTCTTATTAAGATCAAGTCAAAGCTCAAATCTCAAGGAATCACACAAGGAACTCAAGTTTGCTACTCTATTTGCTCTCTATGCTCAGATCTCTGTCCATAAGGGCCCTAGGGGGTATTTATAGCCCCTGGGACACTTAACTAAAAATACAACATCATGAAGAAGTTTTGACTGCGAGACAGTCAAGTCTGTCTCGGCGTCCGAGATAGTTAAGACTGTCTCAGCTTCCGAGATAGTCAAGTCTGTCTCGGAAACCTTAAACTGCCCGACGGTTTCTTCTGTAACTGCCTCCCCACGTTCTAAAATCTGTTATTTTGACAGTTATCCATGTGTTTCTCGCTCACGATGTTTCCCACGTTGCTGAACAGTTGGTGGCCACATGTCAGCAGTTTCTGAACATTTCAGAGTTGTCTTGCGTGCGAGACACTCTATACTGTCTCGCATTGCGAGACAGTCTACGTTGTCTCGCACTACGAGATAGTCAATACTTTCTCGTGTGTGAGACAGACTACACTGTCTTGATCACTTCAAGACAGCATAAGGCCATTTCCTGTGATCCTTGGATTGTCTTCTCTTTGTCTTGTGCTGTGTTTGGATATCTATCAGCATTTTTTGACGCCTACAACGTCAAGCGAAATAATCCAAATAAGGAAACCCTCATGTATATACCTTGTATCTCAAATTATAAATCCCTAAATACCAAACCCAAGATCTAATACAGGAACAATAATATAAAGAAGACTAACCCATCTCAGAACTCAAATACCATATCATGTCAAAACCCACATAAGTGTCATGTCCAGCCTATGTAAGTGTAAGTGTCATACTCAAGGTTTAAACAAGTGTCCAACACATGGACTAAGACTAGGTGTAGTGGATGCCCAACACATGGACTGCATATATAAATTGTCCAACACATGGACTGAATGATGAATGTCCAACACATGGACTGAATATAATGAATGTCCAACACATGGACTGCATATTATAATTGTCTAATACATGGACTGATTGAAATGTGTAGATTATCGATGAGATATATGAAAAGGATGCATATACACTAATTTCACACGTGTCTCGGTTTGCAAATCTAAACTCATGTCTGTAAGCTATCTCACATATGAAGATACATAATAAACAATAATTTCTAACGCCAAATATTGGAGACGACTCCTCGTTACATTAAAGCACACAACAAAAGTAAACATGCACAAACTGTGCCGACGATCAACCGAAACAGGCAGAAACCCTTCATAGGTTTCTGTCTGCTTCGAAACAAATCTAGAAGTGACATCATTATTTTCCAAGCATAATATTATTGATATCAACATATATGAAACAACATGAAACAAAATATTAGCATGTAAATATATCGTCGAAACCCTAAACATTTATATACACATGTTTAAACATTTTAAAAGCAAAAACTTGTGATTTAATTCATAATTAATAAATTTTAGATCTGAAATTTGTCAAGGTTACTGTTGTAATCAATTAGAGAATTATGATAATGTATTCTCACTTCATAAGTTATAAAGATCTATCTTTTGTACACTAAAAATACGTTTTACGCTCGAAAAATCCGAATAAAACTTAATAAAAACGTGCAAAATAAAAGGGTACAAAGTTGGGAGAGATATTACTCGCCTCAGATACTGAAAAACTCTTACCATGTAAAAGAGAACCAATCCCCTTCGCTGTACTGCACAAAACCCGCTGAAAAATCCTCCAAAATCCCTCAAAATCGCCAAAGAAAAGAACTAGGGTTTGAGAGAGGGGAAAAGGGGATGCTAGGGTTTGGAATACAGGACAAAAGAGGTGTTTTCGTATTTAAATATGTGTATATATGATAGAAAACCCGAAAAACTACAGCCCAAAACCCGAAACCTGAAACTAGAAAACCCAGTATGACTAGAAATATACTCTTTGGTATTTTGGATGTAATTTTCGTATCCGATCTCAGAATGAGGTAATTAAAGATATATTAGAAAGCTG
>BQKN01064358.1:191633-208131 GCA_022839385.1 Asparagus kiusianus | reverse complement strand
AGGTGGCGGTCGAAGTCTTCGCAGCAGCCTCCTCGATCTCGACTAGCCTCTGCTTCAAAGACTTCAACTCATCGGACAAAGCCGTACAGGTCTGCTGGTCCTGTGCTTCTGTCATCTGAAGAATGCCAAAAGTCTCCTCTTCTTCGCGGAGTTCTTTTCTAAGCTGATCTATCTTGGTCCCACAAGAAGTAATAGAAGAGCGGAGCTCGGCAAGTGAAGATAATCTGGTAGCAAGGCCGGTCTCAACCCGAGCTACTCGGTCTCGCTGCGCCTGAACCTCAAGACTAGCAAGAAGCTGAGTCTCACGCAGTGACTGTAAATGGGTCTCCAGCTCAGCAGCGATGAAGGAAGAGGCTCCGGTATCTCGAAGCTCACGAAACATCTGAAGCTCATGCTCTAGGCAGTCGATATCGTCAACTATGGCCTTCGCCAAATCTGGGTATCCTGCTTCCCTTATCAAGTTGATTCTGGAATTAAGGAGAGGTTTAAACTGGTGAAGTGAAAGTCCATCGTGAAAGAGCTTGCCGATCATAGCATTCACAAAGGAGAAGAAGGAACGAACATCTATGCAGATGACGACCTTGTCAGGATCGTCGTCAGATAACAACTCCTTCAGTAAGACATGAAGACGAGAAGAACGCCCTACACAAAAAAGGGAGAATTCCGTCAAAAGTCTTAATAAGAAAAAGGGATAACACTCTTCAATGGGTTAACTTATACCTTCTTCCTCTTGATCCGCTGGGGGTAGTGGAGGTGTAACGGCTGTAGGTGCATCAACTGGTATAATTGGTCTCACAGCCGGCTCAACAGGGTCTTTCTCAACAAAAGCTCCTGCCAGATTCAAAACAGAATTCGCAGAGGCGTTATATTATAGTTGTATTAGTCAAGATTGGCTAGTCCTATAATTAACTCAGAAAGAAGCACATACCTTCAAAGGAACCATCCTCCGGATTTTCAGCGAAGGCGGACTCGGGAAACATGTCTCCAGGTAGCTGGTCCTCAATCTGAGGTGAGCTATATATGTAGCGCATCATAGGAGTGTCCGCAAACAAGCTTCCCTCGTCAAAGTCATCGATGGAGAAATCTGACATAAAAGAATATCAGTACCAAAGAAGAATGAAGAGACTACAACTAATGGAAATGAGTTACCTCTCATAGGTGCATCAGCCTCCTCATTTCCAGGATTCGCCTCCTGCAAGTTATCTGAAGAAGCAAGAAGTAGAGGACAGTTAGAAGATACACAAATTCGTTGATGTATTATCTAAAGAAATTCAGTGTCAGTGTTAGATGTACCTGGATTCACGGAATCGGGTCCTACATTGATCTCCTCTCCAATGTTAGCAACCCCGGTAGGCCTCTCTTCATGAGGTAGTGGGTCAAACTCATCAGGAGACACGGGAATGGGATCGGGACTCATCTCATTCTCTCCACGCGCTCCTATATAGAGATAGAAGAGCATGAGTCAATGTTCTGAATAACCAAGAGAATGGTTCACAAGATGGATATTACCTCCGTCACCGGCAGGATCATCGCCAGCCAAGTCCATATCAGAAGCTCGGGCAGCTGCACGCGGCTTACGGGCTAATCTCTTCCACCTAGCAATGGGGATCGAAGGTCTCGCCTGGGGAGGAGGACGAAACTCTTCATCTTGATCAACTGTGGTCCCTGAAACATCAAACCATAGTCAGTTTCAATACTTCTACAAGATAGAAATAAAAGATGAATTATAAACCTCGCTCAGAAAGGTCATCATAATCTTCGGGATCGCCGCCTGAAGCCTCGTCTGTGGAATTGAAGGTCCTCTGGCCCTCTTCATCAATCCGGCGAGTCTTGTTCCGCGTCCTTTGTGCCCGAGCGTTCTCCCGAATCTTAAGGGAATCAAGCTGAGAAGCCTTCTCAGCCTCTATCTCTGCAATCGGCTTCACGGGGACAGTCTTGTTAGCTGCTAGCAACCACTTGCAGCTCAAGAAGGTGAGGTTCAACTACCGATCAATACTCGGGAGACTGAAATTAGCACCAGTACAGCCAGTTACGGTCCACAACCATGCACGGAGACCGTCTACCAAACCACTATGGGTCCGAAACTGCTGACGAGGATTCCTAATGTAGAGCTGATCATAGCCAAACTGGCGAGCGAATCGGCAGGGTAGATATGGCTCTATGAAGCACTGATCCCTCACCCGAAAAGTCAGATAGCCAGGCATGATGTTCACCAGCCAATTGAAGCAGCTGATGTCTAAGTGAGTCCGATACTCTCTCGGCCTCTCATCATCTATCAAGCACTCGCCGTACCGGCCGGAGAACTGCGGAAAACAAGTGGAGAATGCCCAACACTTGTGGACCTGCAGCTGCTGTCTGACATCAGAAAATCCTCGACCCTCCCACCTACCATTCTCAAGCAACTGTAGCAGGGGAACGGAGTGATCTGTGGCGTTCGGCACCGACATCATATCCGAGCGGTGGAGTACGAACCAGGCCATCAGATAAGCGTACGGAAGCTCCACCTTAAGAGTGGGAATCTGACCCGGCAAATCGGTCTCCTTCCGCGTGAAGGCACTAGAAAGCTGTCGAAGTCCTCGGTGAATGTCAGCTACCATCACCGGAAGAAGTGAGAGTTCTTTCTTGTAGGCAAGCTGAACCGCTGGATAGAGCACCTCCAAGGGCAAGGCGTCGCCAGACTGGTATGGAACCACGTACTTCTTCAACCAGATAGCAAGAAAGCCGGCAAGAAGAGTCATCGGTCGGATCGGTGTGGTCGCATGCCATAAGAAAGATCTGAACTTGGTCTTCGCAGGGAAGCCACCTTCAGGACTGCTAGTAGTATAAGAACGAGCGTCAATCTTCTTCAACAGACTGTTCACCTCTGAAGGAGTGAGTGGGGCCAACTCACAAATATCCTCGCCAGAACGGTTCTCCAGGTTCTTGAACAAATAGTTCGCAAACTGCTTCAGACTCACGGAGGCCTTAGTCCTTTTCGCTAAAGGCTCAGACTGTGCTAAAGCAATGTGATAATGACAAGTGAGATCCCATAAAGTCTCATAGCGATCAGGCATGCGATCCTTCAACTGGTCCAATTCATGGTTAGAGGGAAAGTACTCCTGGTATAGCATCTGTCCCATGGGCAAGCCAGTAATCCTGTGCATCTCGTGGAGAGCCAAGCCCAACTCCCCCTGCCGGGTCAGAAAAGTGTTCGAGTCTGGATTATATAGCTCGAACAAAGCACAGAAATGCCTCAAACTGACAGGCAAGCCATACATGGTGGCACGAACAGCTGCATACAAACCGCAAGCGTGCAACTCCTCGCTCCATCGGCTCAAAACATACATCGTCATGCGACTCCACCAAGACTTGTCCAAAGAATGGACCCAACCGTAAATCCTGTGACGAGTAGCAGGCATCTCCCGTCCTAGGGTAGCGAGGCGATTCCTCAAGGTCGAGGCAGTGGCGAGAAACTCGTTACGTGGTGGTGCATCTAGTCCTAATACTCCAGGATGCAATCCAGTGATATGACTCCTGCTCGAGCCAGGAGCTGCCTGATGAGTGATGTAACCGCAATGAACGCTCTCATGATCCTCAGTCAAACGCCACGACATCTCCCGCGTCACGGCCTGACGCCTGAGCTCAGTCAACGAGCGATGTCGAGGAATCTCCGGCAAGTATATGAAGCCGCTGCCGGTCTTATGGAGCCACTGCTCAGCGTCAATGAATACGGCTTCTGGGTTATCGACAGAATCACCAAACAGGAAGTCGCTCTTCCGAAGAGGCTGAGTAGAGCTGGCATCCTTCACAAAAGGCGCATCGGTGATCAGCTGACGAATAGCTCGATGACTACCTTCCCTCACCACCTGGGAAACCTCAGTCGATGTACCCAAAGCAAACTGAGGAGTAGCTGGAATAGGAGAAGGATCGTCGGAGGTCGAGTAATACTCGCCACGACGCCCACAGACTGCGTGGGACGAGAATGATCCAGAAGGGTACCCCACTGCAAAATAGACAATTAAACACTGGTTAGTCTCTATTATGAAGGGGAATTGAACTCATCTTACAAATTATTAAGATAGAGTCATTGCCTTATAAAGGGTGAGGCGATTTGGCCACATTGTGCAATCACAACACAGGGTATGTCGACAACATATCCCTGCCTTATAAAGCGCAATGTAGAGTCAAATCGCCCCCCTTTAAGTTTGAGATATGGTTTTAACCAAGCAAAACATATCTTTGAAGCGTCGATCCTCACCAACGAGAATCAAGGCTCTTCCCGATTGCCTCGCCAAGGAGAACAACGTGGAGTAAAAATGGACCAATTTGCAAATTTTCAAGAAAAAAGGGGTTAATTTGCAAAATGCCCAAATATGCCGAAAGCGTCGATCCTCACCAACGAGAATCAAGGCTCTTCTCGATTGCCTCGCCAAGGAGAACAACGTGGGGTAAAAAGGGACCAATTTGTAAATTTACAAGAAAATAGGGACTAATTTGTAAATTTCCAAATACTGCCAAAAATAACTCACCAGCATAGGAGGGAGGCGCGCCATCAGCCAACATAGCAGGGGAACGACCTCTCAAAGCACGCGACATGACAAGCTGCAGAATAAGTTAAAAGAGGTCAGATCTAGAAAAAAGATCATTTTTTTATCAGATCTACTCCCTTGAAAGATTAACTCGAGGCATCAAATCACACCCTCGACCCTCACATGCGATCCCACAAGTGCATAAATTGAGTTGAGCATGAAAAAGATTGAAATTGTGGAAGATTTACCTGAAGAAAGGCTCGAGATCCAATAAAGATGAGGCCTTTTTGGAAACTTTCACCACGCGCTCGAGGGGCCTGAAAGAAATTCTAAAGATGGAATTTTTGGAGAGGTTTCTCAGTCAAAGACCCAAAGGAAGATCAGATCTAAAACAAAGATCAAATTTTGGTGAAGAACGGATGCTCGAGGGAAGAGAAAAATCCAAAAAGAGGGGGAAAGGTGGCCGGCCCTAGAGAGGAGAAGAAAAAAAAAAGAGAAAAAGAAAGAAAATAGACCCCTATTTATAAGGTGAACCAAGTTGAACCGGACCGGACCAAGTTGAACCGAACCGGACCAGTCCAAATCAATCCAAATAGGGTTGAATCAAGCGTCGAAACGACTTCAAAACAACTGAGGGTCCCATCCTTGGTTTATTCCTATCTCTCCCGCGCATTCAGAAGCAACGGAAGAAATTTTTTAAGCCAAATTACTGCCTTTTTTGGCTCATTTTCAAGCCGGTTCAACTCATTTTGAACATGGAAATACTCCAATGAGGTATACGAGTATAAACTATTCCCTATTTTTATTGAGAAGTTCCTGGAGAATATTTTTCTAAAAATATTCTTAAGGATAACTCAATAACACGACGCCGGACAACGCGTCGCAAATGAAGACTCAACGCCGACAATCGAACGAAAGTTGCACGTCGAACCAACCGACAAAAGCTAAAAATTGGAAAATCAGGAATCGACTTCAAGTTCAAATTCCGACGACGGTCAGACAATAAATGCAGCACCGGAGTCCTTACAAGCATTCGACAAAGCACCGAATAGCCTGAAGGAGCGAAGGAATACAGAACGAAAGTCGTTCCAGGTCCCCTTACACCGACAAAGGGTAGGGACAATCATATCCAAAATATTCCAGACTCCTCTATAAAAGAATGAGGCTGGAACATTTTGGAGGGGGTATCTGTAGGAGTGTAAAATTGCCTATAGGTCCCTTAGCTTAGCTCGGCACGATGATTCGACAAATCAACGGACGATCGAGCGACGAGGCTACGAAGCCAACAAACGGCACGCAAGCAACGGAATACGTTCGCGTGCGGGACCAAACCAACGGTTCGGGAAGTTAACGAGTCGTCCAACAACAAAACGGACTCGAACTCAGAAGCGGATTAACTGCCATATTTGGAATCAAGTCAATGAGTCGATTCCAGAAACCGAATCAAATCCGAACGACGAAGAACCGGAAACACCGGAAAACGACGAAACGAACCAACACCCGGGAACTCAGCCGAAACCGAGCCAACCCGGGGTGGCTCGGCCCAAGCCGAGCCACCCCAGGGTGGCTAGGCTCAGAACTGTGCGTATGCACAGTTCTGAGTGCCTATAAATAGGCCAGGTGTTTGTTCATTCAGGAGGACTTTTTCTGAAACTTCTGAAGAGCCGAAACTCTGCCGGATTGCGACCTCAACTCGGATTGTGAAGGCTTGAAGGCTTGGACTTCCAGATCTACGTCGTTCCACTCCGGATCTAAGCTTGGTTCTTAGATCCCGAGATTTGAGCGAGCGTTTCCTTGGTGAAACGATCCCTCACGGCTATTATCTCCTTGGTGGGATAATACCCGTCACACCACGTAGATCTGTTCGGATCGAGATTGCGCGGTGGTCCACGGTAATCAACCCCGACACAGGCAAAGAACCCCACAAAGCGAGCGACCGCAAAACAGGAGCTCGCGATCTGTTCAAAGGAAAGTTGTAATTTTTTTTGTTTCTTTCTTTATTTCGATCTCCATTGTAACCGGCTCTTATAAAAAGACCGGATATTTGTAAAACGCATAAAGTTGTTTTCAAAGTTTGTAATGGAATCCTTAATGAAGAAGAACACGATTTTCCACGCGAACACAAACATCCAGACTGGGGGTTGTACACGACCTCCTAACAAATTAATTTCTACAACGGCCCGCTTGGCGGTGCGTGCAGAAAACCAGGAGCCCGTTAAGGTTTCACCCTCACAAGGGTGTAATTCCAAACGTGTGACTCCTGTAGACGCCAACAAGGCGATGTTTACTCAGATGAAAACGCGTCAGACAAACGAACGAGTTATACCTGAGAATCTATGTAAACAGCCGATAGGTTGCTCTGACCGCAACGTCGATGAGTTGTACTATCGAGCTGGGGGTGCGAATAAATCTCGAAAGAGAAGTACCCGGGAAGCGGACTCTCACTGTCTGTGTACCAAATTTATCAGGACAGTATTATCAGCGGGTATCTACCCCAAGACCGCTCTACAGAGGGTCTCGGTATTTGAGAGGATCTCCACTGAAGCATCAAAGCCCAAATCAAGACGTTTTCGCAAAAGACGATCGGTTGTTCTAGATGATGAATTCCCAGGAGTTACCATCAACATGGTCAATAAGGGAAAATCTCCGATTGTTTCAAGTGGTTCCAACCCGAATTTCTCTCCAGGAAGAAGAGTCAATTCGGGAATAACCCAACGAATATCTCAGCTTCAGCTAGAAGCCGTCGGATATAACGATTACCCGGAGATCTACGAAGGAATCCATTCTGATGACGAACTCTCGGATTCTTATTCCGCACTCACCTCCGACGATACAACGTCTAGCCTAGGACAAGCTCAGGAAGTGTTCATGATCAACACCGAGCAAATAGCCAAAATCATTGAGGACGCTCTAGCCAAGCAGAAAGAAACATTCAAAATCGAAATGGAAATGGCTATGCAGGAGATGAGACAAATGCACGACCAACAAATCCGAGCTTTGTCGAATCAGCTAGCTGAATCCAGCCGTCGCACACAGAACGCCGCAGTTGACAGCGATCCAGAAGTGGACGAAATCATCATGGCCGACGTACCTCCCAAAAATACTGGTTGTGGTTTAAATGCACACCCTACAGATAACAATACTGGGGGTGGTCCTACCAAAGATGACAATGCTGGGGGTGGCCCCGTTATTCCTCTCGAAAATTGTCCAAAACAGGATATAGATGAGGACGGAAAGATGAAGGACCTCGAGAGCAAAATTAACGCTTTAATGTCTGCTCAAGAGGTAAAGAAGACCGGCATTCCGTGTCCTTACCCGAAAGAGTGGGATTCGATCCCGTATCCGGCGAAGTTCAACCTGATCAACTTCACGCCGTTCGACGGGAAGGGCTCGCCCACTCAGCATCTAATCTACTTTAAGTCCCACTTGAGCACGATTTCCGGCAACGAGCCCTTGATGGTGCGGTCATTCGTTTGCACCCTTCGCGGGCCTGCCTTCGATTGGTACCGCCGTCTCAAGCCCGGAAGCATCAAAAGCTGGGAGGACCTGGAGAGCATGTTCCTCGCTCATTTCTTCGATGATGACGCCGAAGTGTCGATCAGGACACTCTTCGATGAGAAACAAAAAGACGGAGAGTCGGTGGATACCTTCATCAAACGCTTCCGCAATCAGGTAATGAACTGCAAGGATCCCATCACGGAGGAATTCGTTTTGCAAACCTATCATAATAACTTGTCCATTAACATCTTGGACGTTATGGGAGTAGAGCCGCTCAATACCTGGAAAGAGTTGAAGGTGCGCGGAGAGCAGGCCGAACGCTTTCTCAGAAGGAGGAAGGTCGAAAGAAGCCAACCGATGGCTAACCCACTGAACCTGAGTCTCATTTCCCATGATGAAGGGAAGGCACCTATAACAGTTGTTGATGTTAATCAGACGTCACAAGAGCAGTCTCGAAGACAGCAGAAGACTTCAGGTCAGAGGCTCCAAAAAGAGTACTCATTTAAAGATGAAGACGTTCCAGCCATCTTCGAGACCCTTCTCGAAAACGATAAGATCAAGCTGCCACCCATCACGAATCAGGAGGAAGCTGACAATACTGCGGATCCGAAGTACTGCGCGTACCATAGGAGGATCCTTCATCCAACCAAGGCTTGCTTTACTTTAAAGAATAGCATCCAGACCTTGGTTGAAGCCGGCGTCATAACGCTAGGATAAGCCAAATGAGAATGGCAAGACTCCGATAAGTATAAGAGTATAAACTGCTTCTCAACACTCCGACAAGTATACGAGTATAAACTGCTTCTTAATACACCAATAGGTATATGAGTCTAAACTGTTTCCCACTCTTGACGGGAAGTTCCTGGAGAATGTTACGCTAATATTCTTAAGGATAACCCGGTCATGTAACGGAGTACAAAGGTCCAAGAAGGAAGCTGGTGGTGGATGATTCGTGTAATGGGAAGCTCCCGGAAGAATAATATATGTAATTTTCTTAGGGATAACCCGATCATTACGAACAAAGTAATAAACACTAAACCCTCACTGTGATTTGTATGAGTCAACCCTCCTGTTGTGATTTGTACTCCCCTCTCACTATTTACCTGGTCAAACCTTCCTATAGTTAGGGCCATAATCAAAGTCCCCTCTCGATTCCTTCCATGAACGAGAGGTCCATTTTTAAATTGAACGATCAAGCCTATAAAAGGTAAGATCGTCTCAAAACCCCTACTTCCACTGCTTCCTTGGTCAAACCTATAAAAGTTAGGACCAAAGTCAGAATCCCCTCTCGATTCCTTCCATGAACGAGAGGTCCACTTTCAAATCGAGTGATCAAACCTTCCTACAGTTAGGGTCATCTCAAACCCCCGTTTGGTCAAACCTTCCTACAGTTAGGACCAAAACCACAATTCACTCTCGATAAACAAGATATTTATCTTTAGTTTGGTAATCAAACCTTCCGACAGTTAGGGTTATCCGAATCTTTTCGATTCTCGGAGTAGAGATCCCACTCCTAGTTTTACCTTTCTGGATTCTGGGGGTGGAGGTCCCACCTCGAGTCTCCTTTCCAACTAGAGATAGAATATAAAATTCTTCCTCTTCGGTGCCGGGAGATAGAATATAAAATTCTTCCTCTTTTATTTTTTTTTCAGTCCGTCTTTACCCTGAGAAAAGACACAATTCCCAACTTCCAATCCGTGCACTTTGTGCACGGGGAATTTTATCTCAACTCCTAAATAGAGATAAGCCTACGCCTAACACGCGTTGCCGGTTTAGTCTTTCACCGATTAAAAAAAGACATCAGAATCCAGTCTGGGGAATTTTATCCCGAAGCCTAAGCAGGGATAAGCCAACGCCTAACACGCGTTGCCGGTTTAGTCTTTCACCGATTGAAAAAGACACCAGAGTATAATTCTGGGGACTTTCATCCCGAATCCTAAGTAGGGATGAGTCAACGCCTAATACGCGTTGCCGGTTTAGTCTTTCACCGATTGAAAAAGACACCAGAGTACAAATCTGGGGACTTTCATCCCGAATCCTAAATAGGGATGAGTCAACGCCTAATACGCGTTGCCGGATGCCATGTTCCCGTAAGAAATGGCGAAGTCTATGTATTCAAAATCATAGCATTAAGTCTAAGAGAAGCAATTCTCTTAGCACAACGTTACATGTGAAACGGGTTTTAATAATTCACATGCTAGCCCGATTCAAACGGTAATCGGTAAAGGCACGTCAAACCCGTTGATGGCTGGGGGTTTGCCAAAAATCCCAAAGTCTATGTCTAACACGCATTACCGGTTAGTCTTTGACCGTAAAAAGGACAAAAGACCACATATTCAACATTATGACAGGTTGTTATTAATAACACCATAATCCGTGCCTCACACGCACGGGGAATTTTATCCCGAAGCCTAAGCAGGGATAAGTCAACGCCTAACACGCGTTGCCGGTTTAGTCTTTTACCGATTGAAGAAGATACCAGAATCCGAGTCTGGGGATTTTTATCCTGAATCCTAAGTAAGGATAAGTCAGTGCCTAACACGCGTTGCCGGACAGTCTATTCCCGTGAGAAAGATGAAGTCTATGTATTCAATGTCGTAGCACTAAAAGAGTTAACTCTTTTAGCACAACGTTATGTGCAGAACGGATCTAAACAATCTGCATGCTAGCCCGACTCAAACGGTAGTCGGTAAAGGCTCATCAAACCCGTTGATGGCTGAGAATTTACCAAAAATTCTATAAGTACGAGTCATTGATGCATCAGCTCTGTTAGTTGGTCTCGTGACTCGATTATCCAACAATATTAAAATAAGATCCACAAATGTAGATGAATCAGCTTTAACAGTTGGTCCTGCAACCACGACACTTGGGACCGCCGTGCTCCAATACCTTAAGAGTTTAAACTGTGTATACTCCAGTAAACGTACGAGTATAAACTATGTCAACGTACGACGTTCGAAACCCTAGGGTCAACGCCGGTCAACGCGTAACCCTAGGTCAATGCCAGTCAACGCGTTGCGACCAAAAAGTTAACATTCGACGCTCAAAACCCTGGGGTCAACGCTGGTCAACGTACAACCCTAGGTCAACGCCAGTCAATGTGTTGTGACAAAAAGTCAACATTTAACATTCGAAACCCTAGGGTCAACGCCGGTCAACGCGTAACCCTAGGTCAACGCCATTCAACGTGTTACGACAAAAAGTTAACATACGGTCATCTGAAACCCTAAGTCAGCACAATATGACATAGTCAATTCAAAGTCAACTCAATGACACGAGCCAAATTCAACTCACTGGTGATAGACTCAAGATTCCGACGACGGCCAGGCGATAAACGCAGCGCCAGAAGAACTTCGGTTATTCGTCAAAGCATCGAATAGACCGAAAATCGAAGGAGCCAAGAGTTGAAGCTAACTACAGGTCCTTTATGCCGACTGAAGGTTAGATCAATCACATCCAAAGTATTCCAGCCTCTTCTATAAAGAAACGAGTCCGGAACGTTTTGGAGGGGGTATCTGTAGGCATCAAAAATTGCCTATAGGTCTCCACGAACAGCTCAGTGTTAAGGAACGACAATGAACGTCACTATCTGGTTCACAGGAGTTCGATTGACGTCGGTGAACGCTTGAAGTGAATCGACGAACTACGTGAGCTGACAGAATTTCGGAATAACGAAGGCACGGGCTAATCGGGAGCCCCGCGATGTTTACAAAAGGAACAACGCCCTTCGTGTCTCATTCATTCTACAGATAATCCAACCATTGGAGCTGATAGAACTCTTCGTCAGACTTCCAGCGCATTTGGAATCACTCAAATCCGAGTTCGGACGAAGAACTTACAGCGGAAGCGGACGAATGCACCTCAACGGAGTGTCTCGGCCAATATGAGACACCCCAGGGGTGTCTCGGATTTTGTGAGACACCCCAGGGGTGTCTAGGATTTTCCGAGACACCCCAAGGGTGTCTTGGGTTTTCCGAGACACCCCAGGGGTGTCTCGGGTTTTGTGAGACACCCCAGGGGTGTCCCGGATTTTGGGAGACACCCTCCAAGGCAGATTTGGGCCTTTAGCCCGTTTTAACCGCTCCGCAACCCCTCATGCCTATAAATACAAGCATTAGGCCTTATTTTTTTAGATCTG
The DNA here is from genome assembly GCA_022839385.1 of Asparagus kiusianus. Lineage (NCBI taxonomy): Eukaryota > Viridiplantae > Streptophyta > Magnoliopsida > Asparagales > Asparagaceae > Asparagus > Asparagus kiusianus. The sequence goes on along the minus strand of BQKN01064358.1, from coordinate 195,987 downwards.
GAATTTTGGAGATTAGGCGAAGCCCTGCCGGATTGAAGACTGAAGGTGCACAAATTTCAGAGAGGAGGAGGAGAGATCGGATCTAGTTCTTCAACGCAAGAGAGAGAGATTCGTCAGATCTACATCACTCGTACCTAATCCTTAGGATTACCCTGTTGTGGTAATTCTAAGAAGAGCAAATATCTCGCTTTTATAGAGATAGGCGCTTCAGTTTTCTCGATCCCTTCGCGGATAGACGAAGCTCTGCCTAATTTTCCAGCAATCAGATCTGATCGACGGTGGTCCACGGATAAACCCCGGCACAGGCAAAGATCCCACGCAAGCAGAAGATCGATAAACGATCTCCCTGTGTTTGTTTGACAAAGTTGTAAACTTGTTTTATTTTCATTGTGTAAGGAGATCTTATAAAAAGATCAACTTTTTATTTTATTCAAGTTTATTGTAATGACTAAAGTTGTAATAGATTCGATAGCAATGAAGATAGCAACTTTCACCGCAAACACTAACTTTTATAGGTTTGACCATGGGAGCATTGGGAATGAGAGGTTTGAGACGATCTTACCTTTTATAGGTTTGATCGCTTGATTTGAAAGTGGACCTCTCGTTCATGGAAGGAATCGAGAGGGGACTTTGGTTGTGGCCCTAACTATAAGAAGGTTTGATCAGGTAGACAGTGAGAGTGAGAGTACAAATTACAATGGAAGTGTTGACTCTTACAAATCACAGTGGGGGTTTAGTATTTATCACTTTATTTGTAATAATCGGGTTATCCCTAAGAAAATTACATGTAGCATTCTTTCGAAAACTTCCCGTTATATGAATCATCCACCCCCAGCTTCCTTTGCGGAACTGGGTCTGACATTGTACTCAGTTACATGATCGGGTTATCCTTAAGAATATTACATATAAAAATTCTTCAGGAACTTCCCGTCAACGGTAGGAAATAGTTTAGACTCATATACCTATTGGAGTATCAGGGAGTAGTTTAACCTCTTATACCGGTCGGAGGATTGAGAATCAGTTTATACTCGTATACTCTTCAGAGTGTTAAGAAGCAGTTTATACTCTTATACTTGTCGGAGTCTAGGAAGGAGCAGTTTATACTCTTATACTTATCGGAGTGTTGTCGTTCTTAATTAGCTTACCCTAGCGTTATGATGCCGGCTTCAACCAAGGTTTGGATGCTATTCTTTAAAGTAAAGCACGCCTTGGTGGGATGAAGGATCCTCCTGTGGTACGCGCAGTACTTCGGATCCGCAGTATTGTCAGTTTTCTCCTGATTTGTGATGGGTAGCAGCTTAATCTTGTTGTTTTCTAGAAGGGTCTCGAAGATGGCTAGAACGTCTTCATCCTTGAATGAGTACTCTTTTTGGAGCCTCGGATCCGAAGTCTTCTGTTGTCTTCGGGGTTGCTGTTGCGACGTCTGATTAACATCAACAACTGTTGTAGGTGCCTTCCCTTCATCATGGGACATGAGACTCGAATTCAGAGGGTTAACCATCGGTTGGTTTCTTTCGACCTTCCTCCTTCTGAGGAAGCGTTCGGCCTGCTCTCCGCGCACCTTCAACTCTTTCCAGGTAGTGAGCGGCTCTACTCCCATAACGTCCAAGATGTTAATGGATAAGTTGTTATGATAGGTTTGCAAAACGAATTCCTCTGTGACGGGATCCCTGCAGTTCATTGCCTGATTGCGGAAGCGTTTGATGAAGGTATCCACCGACTCTCCGTCTTTCTGTTTCTCATCGAAGAGTGTCCTGATTGACACTTCAGCGTCATCATCGAAGAAATGATCAAGGAATATGCTCTCCAGGTCCTCCTAGCTAGTGATGCTTCCGGGTTTGAGACGGCGGTACCAATCGAAGGCAAGTCCGCGAAGGTTGCCAATGAATGACCACACCATCAAGGGCTCGTTGCCAGAAATTATGCCCAAGTAGGACTTAAAGTAGATTAGATGCTGAGTGGGCGAGCCCTTCCCGTCGAACGGTGTGAAGTTGATCAAGTTGAACTTCACCGGATACGGGATCGAATCCCACTCTTTCGGGTAAGGACACGGAATGCCGGTCTTCTTTACCTCTTGAGCAGACATTAAAGCGTTAATTTTGCTCACGAGGTCCTTCATCTTTTCGTCCTCATCTATATCTTGTTTTGGACAATTTTCAAGAGGAATAATGCGGCCACCCCCAGCGTTATCATCATTGGTGGGTCCACCCCCAGCGTCGTTATTTTTAGTGGGACCACCCCCAGCGTTGTGTTCATCCACATCTGAATCGCTACCTGCTTGGTTAGCAGTGCTGCGACGGATGGACTCACCTAGTTGATTCGATAAAGCCCGAATTTGTTGGTCATGCATTTGTCTCATCTCCTGCATAACCATTTCCACTTCGATCTTGAATGCTTCTTTCTGCTTAGCTAAAGCATCCTCAACCATTTTGGCTACTTCCTCGGTGTTGATCATGAACACCTCACGAGATTGTCCGGGACTGGATACGGTGGCTTCTGAAGCGACTGCCGAGCAAGCGTCTGATGCCTCATCGTCCGAGGATATTCCTCTGGTCATCCTCAAATAATCTCTACGTCTAGTAGTCCCTGTATGTAGCCAAGTTAAACGATGTGATATGAGGGGGTCCGAGTCAGAAGGCCGGGTAGATTTCCTCTTATCAGTCACGTTGGCGATGACTACGGACTGTTCAGGCCCGACGGCTTCTAATTGAAGCCGAGACATTAGTTGGGCTATCCCCAAATTGACTCTCTTTCCTGGGGAAAAATCGGGGTTAGAAGTAATCGGAGACTTCCCCTTATCGACCATGTTGATGGTGAATGCTGGGAGTTCGTCATCTCGATTGGCTGATCGCCTCTTGCTAAAACGCCTTGATTTGGGTTTCAATGCTTCTGCGGAGATACTCTTGAATATCGAGACCCTCCGTGGAGCGGTCTTGGGGTAGCTACACGCTGATAATACTGCCCTGATAATTTTAATACACGGACAGTGAGAGTCCGCTTACTGGGTACTTCTCTTTTGAGATTTATTCGTACCCCCAGCCCGATAGTACAACTCATCAACATTGCAGTCAGAGCAACCTATCGGCTGTTTACATGAATTCTCAGGTATAACGCATTCTTCTGTCTGTTGAATTTTTATCTGAGTAAACATCGCCTTGTTGGCGTCTACAGGAGTCACACGCTTGGAATCACACCTTTGTGAGGGTGAAACCTTAACGAGCTCCTGGTTTTCTGCACGCACCCCCAAGCGGGCCATTGTATAAATTAATTTGTTAGGAGGTCGCGTATGACCCCCAGTCCGGATGTTTGCTCGAAGCTCCTTCAACGGTCTCAAGCTTTCCTGAACAGGCGCTTTTCCTTGATCCTCGGGTAGAGAGCCGATGCTATCCTTCAATAGGACTCTAGATTTGGGGAGATCCACGCTGTTGTTTGGGTCAAAAGTTGATTTTTTTCATTGTCATCGAATCTATTACAACTTTGGTCATTACAATAAACTTAAATGAAAAGAAAAGTTGATCTTTTTATAAGATCTCCTTTATACAATGAAAATAAAGATTACAACTCTTGTCAAACAGCGCAACGGACGTTTATCACCCGCTGCTTGCGTGGGATCTTTGCCTGTGCCGGAGACGTTAATATCCGTGGACCACCACGGATCAGATCCGGTTAGCAGAAGTTGGATAATCAATGCTCTCACTTCACGAAGGAAGTAATTACAGTAGCGACGATTTTGACTAACCAAAATCACGGCTCTTCTCGGGATTTAAGACCAAGCTTAAATCCGGAGGAATAGAGGACGGATCTCAGATCTCTCGAACTCCACTCTTTATGCACAGGAGATCGCCAAGATCTGCTAACCCTCTCTGAAATTCGTAGCTATGCACTTGAGAAACCGACAGCACCTCGCCCTCTTGATCCCCTCCCAAAAATGAACACCCGAGCCTCTATTTATAGGCTTGGTTAGTGGTTTTCTTAGATCAAAACGAAGGATCCTCTCTATCTTCAGTTAGAAACTGTCTAACAACAATATCAGAGCAGTTGGAACCCAAAATCCCGAAAGAATCCATAAAAGAACAAAAAAACCGTATTTTGGCCGAACAGCCACCCGTGGCTCGGCCCTGGCCGGGCCACCATATGGTGGCTCGGCCCGTGGCCGAGCCACTGGTCTGACCAATTCGCTTTGACGCGATTCGGTCGCCAGGGGCTTTATCTGTTTTTTCGGGTATGTATCTCATTAATTCGTTGACTTGTACGTCAATTTGGTGGCTGGTGAGTGTACGGGCCACTTGGTGGTGGCCGGTGAACATGCTGGCCACTTGGTTCGCCGATTTGGTGGCTGGTGAGTGTACGGGCC
>BQKN01064358.1:178978-191623 GCA_022839385.1 Asparagus kiusianus | reverse complement strand
GTGAGCACGCTGGCCACTTGGTTCGCCGATTTGGTGGCTGGTGAGTGTATAGGCTATTCGGTTCACCGTTTTGCTTCATGTGTTCATCGACGTCGGATAATCCTCTTAGACTTAGATAGTAGCGTTCATCGCCTTCTCTCTGCCTCGAGCTGTGCGTGGATACCTATAGGCATTTTTAGACGCCTACAGCTGTCATAGGGCTTCACCGGAGGTGCGGGAGCAATAGGAGCGGGATCTAGAGTTGACAAAGGTCGGAGAGCGGCCTCGGATGCTTTCGCCTTAGGCACTGATTTGGCCTTTAGCATCCAAACTCGCTTAGATCTTGGTGGCTTTTTGACCACCTTTCCTTTCTATAACTCCTGCACATTCCGTACAAGGATCCTCATTTGCGCTAACAGTGTACGGTGCTTATGGATACGCTCCTCAAGAGTTGAACGAGTTCGTTTGACACGAACCCATTCGTCAGTAGGTGGTTGGGAGGAGGTTCCCAAAGCTGGTTGCTGGAACAATTTACGCCTTCTAAGTTTCAGATCTGCATCATAGCAGATCCCGTCAACAGGCTCCAAAGCCTTGGCAAATTGACGCGCGAGATGTTGACGGCGCCTTTGACGAGCCCTCTTCATCAGCACTGGTACACTTTCAACGGGAAACTCCCTAACTTTCGAGGAGTTGTCACGAACGTTGGATCTGGTTTCTCTGGAAGTCGGAGAGGAATCTTCCACTGCATTCGGGTTCAGATCGTCAGCCTTGGTTTTTGGATCTGAAGTCACGTTCTTTGCGGCAACGGTTTTCCTGCGTTTGCAAGAAGGAGATCTAGAAGAGGAGGAGGAAATATACTCGTCGAATTTTTCCTGGTCGAATTCGTATTCGACCTCTTCAAACACCGGGATCTTGATCGTCGAATGCGGCACGACAGCCTCGGCAGCGAGACTGTTGGCTCCCACTGTGGTCGTCAGCTTGTTTGCGGTAAAAATTGATTGTTTCATTGCGGGATTCATACAAACTTCAAACGTTTACAACGAATACAAAAATCAGTCTTTTTATAAGACTTTTACACAATAAAAACAAAAAAATTATAATTCTCTTCAAAAAAACGCAATGAGTGTTTATCGCCCGTTGCTTGCGTGGGATCTTGGCCTGTGACGGGGAGACACCACTGTTAGGAAAGCTAGCGGTAGCGGTAAAAGTTGCCTTCATTGTTGAATTCATTATAATATGGATTGCTTACAAAGAATTCAAAATATTCAATAAAAAGAATAAGGAATGGAAGATTATAACTTTTTGAAAATAACGCAAGATCCGTTCGTCGTTTCTTACTTGCAGGGGCTTTGCCAATTCTCCAAAATTTCAGATCTGAAAAAATGAGGCTCCAGGGGCTGTATTTATAGGCTTCCAGGAGATCCGGACGGTTAAAACCGCACAAAAACCAAAATCTGACTTTTCTAGGGCTGGAGACACCCTTGGGTGTCTCAACTTGGGCCGAGACACCTCGGGGTGTCTCAACTCATGCTGAGACGCTTTGTTTTGTACATTTGTCCGTTTTTGCCGTAACTTCTTCGTCCGAACTCGGATTTGAGTGATTCAAAGTGCGTTGGAAAGCTGACGAGGAGATCTACAAGCTTCGATGATTGGATCGTTGTGGAGTCAACTGGGACACGAGGGGTGTTGCACCTTTTGTAAGCGACGCGGGACTCCCGATCAATTCATATCCTCGTTATTCTGAAACTCCATTGCTTCACGTAGTTCGTCGATTCACTTCAAGCGTTTATCGACATCAATCAAGCTTCTGTGAACTGGATAGTGACGTTCATCATCTTTTCTTAGCACTGAGCCGTTCGTGGAGACCTATAGGCAATTTTCGATGCCTACACTTTCTACTTCATAATTGAGGAAGTTACATCTTTGATTCACTTCTTACTTCTAATAGTTACGTCCATTCAAACGGGTCCTAAAGCAAAACTAAAAAGCCTTCAAACTCACTAGAGGATTCCACATTAGATTCCTCTTTCATAAAATATTTTGACACGTGTCCTCCTCTCTAAACTATTAATAAGATCCTCCGGAAAATTCACTGCCACGTGGCATCATCATCTAATCGCACACAAAAAATTATACATCTCTATGATTGACACATGTCATTCTCTAATTTATTTAAAAAAAACTAGAATTTAATAATAATGGAATCATTTTGATAACAAAAAAATTATGTAAAATATTCTAATCATCATAAACACCCATAAATCAAGCTAATCACCAGATTTTTTGTTATCAAATAATTAATTTTATATTTGAAAATATCAAATATTTGAATCTAGATGAGATAGGAAAATCATTGTAAATATGTAAAATTTTAAAATTATATCTAATTGACAACTCATCATTTGAATTTATAAAACATACAATTATAGATAATAGATAGTTATGAGAGAATCCACTCCATATCCTAACAATCTCAAATAACCAAAATCATATATATATATATATATATATATATATATATATATATATATGTATATATATATAGGGAAAAATGATCCTGAGCTCGAGCGCAAGAAAATTCTTGCACTGTTCATCTACGTGTCCGTCGTTGGTTGGGAGGTGCGGAGGCGTGGGTTTTTAAAAAAAACCATGCGCTTAATATCTCTCTCCTAACTCTCAGATCCCCAATTCTCAACCCTAATTCTTAGATCCTAATTTCTTCCCCCTTTGCAGCTTAAGCGACCTCCCTCTTACCCCTCCAAAACCTACGCCCAGCCCCTCTGATGCTGACACCCCCATCGAAGCTCCGACACCGACGCCCCCCTCGAAGATCCTTCCTCTCTCTCGGCCGACACTGTCTCCAACGCCGAAGCCCCGTCGAAGACCCTCCCCAACTCTTAGCGCTCGCTCGTGACCCCCAACCCCGTCGCCAATCAAGTCATTTCTTCGCCACGGTCGACGATTATCAACTCCTCTTGCCCCTCCCTCTCCCTCCCTCTCGACGCCTTCGTCTCTCTCTCTCTCTCTCTCTCTCTCTCTCTCTCTCTCTCTCTCTCAATCTCTTCGCCTCTCTCAGTCTCTCTCACTCTCTATCAGTCTCTTACTTATTTTTTTATGCAGCTTTGTGCTGAGTAATTGACGGCGAGGTTGCAAGATCAGTAATCCTATTCTTCATTTTGTTGTTTCTCAAAACCAACAAGGTAAGCAAAAGTCCAGAGCTTCACTCTTTTTACCTGTCAAATAAACTTGATTTTAATTTTGTACTTGAACTACAAATTTGTAATTGAAATTCATAAACTAAAAACTAAATTATTAAACTTTGATTATGGAGTTACCACATTGGCCTTGGTTCTTGACATTGGTGACTGCCCCGTGAATTTTGTAATTGAATTTTGTAATACATTGAAACACCCCTGAACATTGTTGCAGCGTCTAATTAGTGTTTATGTCTTTGACAGAAATTTGATAATGCATAATCCATGAGTTTATCTATTAACTTTTTGTATGAATTTTATCTTGTTTGTGGTATGTTTTTTGCAGATAAAATATGAAAAACTTTTTGGAAGAGTTCAGCGTAGAAGAAGATGAGGGTTTAGTTCAAAGAAGATGCTATTGTGGGTTAATTTACAGAATATGGATGTGCAAGCAAGGACACAATAAGGATTTGGAATTTTATGGATGCCCGAGATACAAGGGACCTAATTGTAAGGGTTCCAACTTCTTTGAATGGGTGGGTGATACCAAGAACATCACAAAAAGGCTAGAAAAGCTGGAAAAGAATGATGAGGTTTTGAATAAAATGCTGAATGATGTAATTTTATATTTAAAATTTATAAGTATCGTTGTACTGATATTGTTGCTCTATGTTATAGTCAAATGACTGAGCAACATATCAATTTTATATTCAATTTGGTGATAGTACGGGGGGGGGGGGGGGGTCTATGTGCAAGTAACAACCTTTTAATTTAACTAGTGAGATGAATTTAAAGTGTTTGTTTTGTGCTGGATTGTTGAAGGATAGGAAAGTGGAATTATGTGGTAGTTAGTGACAAGTTTAAAGTGTTGTGATTTTACTTGTTGAGAATTTGTGCAAAAGTTGGTTCAATTATGATTATTTGGTTCAGTTGTTATGATTATTTGGTATATGAACTATAATTTGATGACTTCTGATTATTTGGTATATGAATTGTATTTGTACGATAGTTGTGATTTTTCACATATAGTTTGCAATGGTAACAAGTCAAGCAGCCGAAGATAGCCAAGTCTATTAAAACTGTATTTGTGCAATAGTTGTGATTTTTCACATATAGTTTGCAGTGGTAACAAGTCAACCAGCCAAAGATATCCAAGTCTATTGGAACAAATGTCAGCCTGAACTCTTCAATCGGTTACATTCAACTGTCTAAGGATCCCGGAGTAATAGAAGCGGAATTTTCTTTGTTACCACATTGGCCTTTGTATAAAACTGCACATAACCCAATTGAATAAAACTGCACATAATAGCGTCGGAGAGAGTTGAAGATGGGACTGATGTCACCCTTAACCTTTCAAGCCTCGGCCTCCTTCTCGTGAAGATAACAATAGAGGCTATCACACCTTCACATCTAAGCATTAACCCTGGTCTAAAACCATTCAAGAAACTGGCAAACGAAAGGAGAAAGGGCATGTTCACTGAGCTCTTGGTTTGAATCACCAATTTCTATCACATAGCAAACTGAAAAGAAAACACATGGAAATCGAAAGTTACACATATCCCCGAGTACAGGACAATGGTAATAAAATTTCGTCACCAATTCTTAAAAAGTGCATCTCCATAAAATGTCAGTCTTGTTTATCAGTTTTGTTGCATAAAATATCAAAGATAAAATTAACATTACAATTTAAGTAATAAAATATTATAACTTGTCAACGTACTTAAACATACCTGGGCTTGTTAACTGTACAGCTAGTCCTATAATGCCCAAGTTGTCCACATCTACTACATGTACGCTTTTATCTCTCTTTCTTTTCTTGTACTTGTTCTAAAGATGATTTAATTCTTGTAGCATTGTGTGGACGACCCTTGGTTCTTGCTTATTTTTTCGGGTCACGAACTGTAATTTGCAGAATATGCTGGAATGTATGTGAAGTAGGTATCTGCGGAATATCCGAGTCAGGAATGTGGCTGCTTCCAACATCTATTACTTGACACCCTCTAACTTTTTCTTCAACCCTCTTTATAAAACTTGTTAACAAAGAATCAAGCTCATGCATTCTCTTATCTGACTCAAAGGCAAGCTCCAAAGCATTGTTGGTTTTTGCTTTCAAAGCCCAATATTTGTAACAAATTTATTTTTTCTACACCGCCTGCAATGTTTTTGCCTAACACAACATTAATAACTTCAATGTTACGATGTCGAGCATCTATAGTCCAATGGTGTAGGATATATACCCTGGGCAATGAACAACATTGTTTATTGAACATTAGAGTGTACAATATATGTTTGCATAGAACACCACTATTCTCAAACAAACCTCACCTGCAACTATATTGTAATTCTCTACATTCATCATAAGTAACAAACCTCCACTTTTCATTGCTTTCATCTAAGTCACCAACTCGCCATAAAACAAATTTTTCTTCTTTTCTCTCCTCTTGAAGGCAAAGAACACCACACACTTTGATCTCATTCTAAAATACATGAAACATAATGCGTATATAACTACTTCCAGCTTGTCTTTCAATTGGATGCCTAAGGTAAAACTGTGGTTTTTTATTAAGAGTTCTAAAATCTTCATGTGCTTCACTCAATCTTTGATGTGTCACGACCTTTTCATATTGCGTTACAAATTCTTTTAACTGTGTTTGTGAATTAACATACCCATCAAAGAATGAGTTATACTTTCACTCCTTTGAGTTGATCTCATTCCTGCAAAAAAATACCTTTTAAGAATCATGACACCCAATGGTCTCGATACATGTAAATATTTTGCAGCCATCCATCTTCTTCTTCTATTATCTTAAACTTCTCCTTCATCTCGTGCCAATGTAAATTATAGTTCTCAATGTTACCACTATTACACCACAAGTCCTAATATTTTTGAAGTTCTTCACCATAAATAGAATTCAAAAAATGCAAATGATCGACAATATGTCGCTACAGATGCCAATAACAATAATGATGCCTTGTGTTTGGAAATACTTCATGAATGACATTATACATTGCTCAGTCTTGGTCTGTGATGATAGGACATGGTTCAATTTCATGCATGTAGTTTAACCATTCTTGAAATAACCAAACAAATGTTTCTTCTTGTTCATCAGCTAGCAATGCGCAACCAAATAAAGTAGATTACCTATGATGATTCACCCCAGTAAACGGTGCAAATGGAAGACTAAATTTATTGGTTTTATAAGTCACATCAAACACAATAACATCATTAAACTTCAAATAAGTTACTCTTGATTTTTCATTTGCCCAAAAAACACTTCTCATTTGTCCAGTACAATCTACTTCTAATGCAAAATAAAAATCTGAATCACTAGCCTCTCTTTAAAAATATTAGATAACAGATATGCATTCATTGTCAATATTGTTATGCCTTTGAGTTTTCATATAGTCAATGCATTGTTGTGGTGTCACTGATTCATCTTCTCTTCCACTTGTCGCATTAATAACACAAGATATAGTGGAAGGAGTAATACCTTCTTCTTGCAAACATTGAATCATTTTCTTACACATTTTACTTCTATGAAATTGTTGTTGTGACCTGTGCATCTTTGCTTAATCTAGACTACTGAGCATGTGGTTCGTATGCTCTTCAATAAAACCTATAACTTTCCATGTTTTATCCTCCATTAATTTTAATCTCATCATTGCTTTACAGCCAACTCTGGTCTCTCGATGCTTAATATTTTTCCCTATATCTCTCTTATCTTTATTAGATCTGTAACCTTCTTAATCACTAACAAATTTTCTATTCAACACTTCTTTATCTTTCTGGGAGTAATTCACTGAGCTTTTTCTAATTCCAAATCCCATCATCAATGCGTACGAGTTATAATAGTCATAAGCCTCCTCATGACTATTAAACTTCATTCCTAAACACAGTTTTTCACCAATTTGTATTAGACTAGCATTTCTACATTCAAATGTACTATCATCATTAAACATCATGCTATTTATCTCCTCCATTTTAAAATAAAGGTAATTGTTCAAAAATATAAAATGTTACTCAATGTTACTATTTCAAACAACATATTTAATGTCAGGGAAATTCATGATATTAATGATTTACCTTGATACAGGCAGTGTTGTTAGAAAAGGTATGAAATCGTTGTTGTTGTTACTACCACCATGAACATCTTCACTACTAAAATCCATAACCGATGATTAATCGAGCGCATGCGGCTATCGATTTCGGCGGCAGGGTTGGGGGTCACGAGCGAGCGTCGAGAGTTGGGGGAGGGTCTTCGATGGGGCTTCGGTGTTGGAGACAGTGTCAGCCGAGAGAGAGGGAGGGTCTTCGAGGGGGGCGTCGGCGTCGGAGATTCGATGGGGGTGTCGGCGTCAGAGTTGGGGTTGGGCATGGGTTTTGGAGGGGTAAGAAGGAGGGCACGAGGGAGGTCGCTCAAGCTACAGAGGGGGAAGAAATGGGGATCTAAGAATTAGGGTTGAGAATTAGGGATCTGAGAGTTGGGAGGGAGAGATTAAGCACAAGAACTTTTTCAAAAAAACCCATGCCTCCGCACCTCCCAATCAACGACGGCCACATAGATGAACAGTGCAGGAATTTTCCTGCGCTCGAGCTCAGGATTAGTTTTCTTTATATATATATATATATATGGGAAATATGATTCTAAGAAGCTACCTTAGATTGAATCTAAATCTAAGGATGCACCTCTCGATGCATGGATTGAGTTATTTCAATGGACAATCCACTCTATTCATCATGGTTTAAATGTCTTAAGAAATTTATAAAACAAAAATTATGATGTTTCAAAACTTCTAACACATATTTTCCATTGTCTTTTTAGTTATATTGTCGTAAACCATTAATTTTATAATCACTTGATGCGTGAGTAACTATAAGCTAACATGACTAGTTTTTTGTTTATACATCATCCAAAAGATATAGATCAAAATGAACGGAGTGAATTAAGTAAAGTGATTGTATATAACGTGATTTTCAAGGTGCATCCTTAGATTCAATCTGAGGTGGCTCCTTAGAATTATATTTCTCTATGTGTGTGTATGTGTGTGTGTAGCCCTTACATTTATTTGATTTCTCTGTCAAATGTTCTCTAAGATTTCCCATACCCTTCCTTCTTCCTCCTCTCTGTCTTAAGATTTCCTAATACATCATGTTAAATCTTGTTGATGTTCGATATCACACGGCCAATGAGAGCTATCCTCTGATGGATGCAGTCAGATCTTCGTACTAATGACGAAGGGTGAGAGGAAGAGAGATGGGGCCGCTTCCTACTTTGACTTTATGCCTGGATCTTAGAGCTCAGGACGGACGAATGACCTGCACACGCAAGGATCGTAAGAGGACGGGGTTTGTTTCCCCCATGGTACCTCCGACGATCAAGTCAGTTGGTGAACTTGGGTGGGATGAAGGAAGAACAGTGTGTTCTTCTTTCTGTATAGTATGCGCTTTATGGGGGTTTTAGATTACGAAAAATAGAACCTCTTTTTATGGCGAATAGCATCTGTATTTATAGAGGATGCCAAGGGCAGGTTAGTTACTTCATGAGTGTACGGTAGACGGTGATGAAGGGCGAGCTAGAGGTTGACTCACCTTTTGCTCTATACGTGTCGGTTTGTGAGTGACGGGAGGTCACTTCAGTGATATGGGGAACCAACAGCTGACGAGGCTTGTCAGTGAGCGACGGGAGGTCACTTTAGCGATATGGGGAACCGGCAGCCGACGAGGCTTGTCGGTGAGCGACGGGAGGTCGCTTCAGCGATATGGGGAACCAACAGTCGACGAGGCTTGTCGGTGAGCGACGAGAGGTCGCTTCAGCGATATGGGGAACCAGCAGCCGACGAGGCTTATTGGTGAGCGACGGGAGGTGTAATGATGATCATCAAAGGTTAAAAAATATTGAGAAGCAATATTCTGAACCGTCCTTGGGAGGAGCGCCGACTAACACTGAGTAGTAATCCTTTGATATGAAGAGGATCGACTGAGTCCGTCCTTCGAGTCGCCTTTGAGGAATGATGCTGACCCGACTGGGGGAGTGACGGCTCGGGGGATTGCATATGTACGGAGAATAGGGGATACCTTATAACAAATCTCAATTCTCTATTCTTTAGATTGAGTTTGATTAGTATGATGAGGATTAATCCTTATTTATTCAAGGTAAGTATTTTAGTTTTATTTGTTATATATTATTTTTTTCATTTGTCGTGTTTCTATCAAAATTCTTACATTTTAATGATAATTGGGCTTTAGTATTTAGGAGGCAGGAATCATTCGGAAATCTTAGGTATGTATTGAAATTCTTTAGTTTTCAATGTTTATCTTAGTTTTCTTAATTAGGGTTTAATTTTTCACTTGAAAATTAAAAAGCTCTCAAACATTTAAAGAAGTTACAATTTAATTTCAGTGTATCAATTTGATCGTTCAAGAATAGCTAGAGATTTTGGACCTTAACGTTATTGTACAAAAAATAGTAGCCCTCTCCCATTTTCTATGATTTCAACATTTATTTGATGAATATTCTTTATGTATTGTTAATTGATCAATTTCTATTGGAAAAGCTTGAGTGGACTAACAAAATATCATTGAATTTATTTGTTTGATAAGAGGATATCTTCAATAGTTGATTGAGATAAGATATAAGAGGAAGAAATTTTATTTTAATCTTATTTATAATATTTTGTGTTATTTGGTAGATTTTTTCCTAGTTTTACTATGTAATAGAATATTGTTGATTTAAATTTTTTATATAAAGATACCGAATATAAGATTTATTGTTTATTTGGTAACCTGAAATATAGGGATTTATTTAATTTGTAAATTGATATCTTCAAACATGATTAAAATATATCGAATTCCTTAGGAAATAAAATTTTATATATATTTGGTAACAAATATTTTTGATTCCAATTGATTACTGTCATGATATAATGATGATTCTATATTTAAACTTTACTAAATTTTGTTTTGTTTTTTATGTAATTTTTTCCCAATTTTTATTTTGTAAGTAAATAAATATCAAAGTTTTTAGGTAATAATATATTGTTGATTTCTTTTTGAAATATTATGATATATTGAGAATGATTATTTATCAAAGAAGAACTGTTATTAATTTAGTAGTAAGTTTGACAAAAATGGTATAATGTTAATATCTACAATAAATTTATTTCTTATATAAACAAATCTCAAAAATATATATCAACAAATTAAAATTAAAGGAACTTTATAATTATTTGCTATTCTTTTCAAATCATGATTTTTAAATGTATAAAATTAGGTAATAATATTAGCTAACGAAATTTATCAAAAATGTTTAGTCCCGTCTATACAATACTATGTTGAACTTAATCGATCTAAAACATACAATAGCCGTGATTAATTCAAAAAGATTAACAAGAACAAGAAGAGTGGAAGCAATACCTGAATCCATGAAGATTTGCACGGATCTGAATTAGGATTTGATCTTCTAATCTTGAGGGTGTCTCCTTTTGTTTCTCTTTAGATGTGGATTAAAAGAATTAGAGAACGTAACTCTAGATTAGGGACCATAACCTCTTATTTATAGATGTTGTATATTTATAATTCGGTTCCTCATCAAATTATAATTACAACCTAGTATCTACACAATTAGCCCATGATTAAATTAAATACTAATTCACCCAAATTAACAAATTGATCATTTTATGCGGGTCAACCTTAAAGATAGCAACACACTGATGTAACATATATGCCCACAAATAGATTTAATTTGATTTAAATCCAACATACTATACAACATATTAAGATGACATTCATACAAAGGATAAGTTAGGTATTGAAAGACATAAATGTGTTTCTTAGATTATCTTTAAGTTTGAGTTATCGAAACAGGGAGGTATGAGATGAAATTGGAAGGGAATAAAACAGTAGCACGGGATAAAATACTAGTTTATATATATGAACGTTGACATGGCAACAGAAAGCTACAAGTTGGTAGAGAAAAGTATTTATTTAGAAGGCTCAGTTAAGCTTTATAATCAGGCTATTGATGCTGAAAGGCAAGTTGAAGGATTACTGGTTTGAGAATATAGTTCCTCCTTTTAACATCTACTGTTCATTATCAATGCATTTGTTTCAAGTCATCTTTGATGACACGTACGTACATGCTAATTCATAATTTTTATTCTCAGTGAAACTTTCTCATACAAAAAAGTGACCTCTGAGGTAGATACCTAGCATCAAATTTCCACTATTTTCTTGAATTTGAGATCCAATTCCTGAATGTAACATTACCACGCAATGTATATCATCTTCACACACGAATATTGCCATCATAATCTATTAATCTCTACTTCATGCTTTCGTCTACTTCTGATATGTAGCTTTTCTCAAGAACATATAAACTATAACTGCCTTTTTTAAGTATAAACTATAGCTGTCAATAAGATAAACAAGGAGTATTTTTTTTATACTAAACCGATAGTTATGATTTAGGGAAAAAACTTACTCATATAGAAACTAATAATTATGATTTACAAAAAAACTTACTCATATAGAACACTATGAGTTTTTTTGAGTAAAATTTTATAGGAGTTGATTTCGACTGTCATTTAGTTTGTAGAAAGAAAACCGATAATTATGATTTAGAAAACAAAAACTTACTCATATAGAACACTATGAGTTATTTTAGTAAAAATTTATAGGAATTGATTTCGACTGTAATGTAGTTTGCAGAAAGAAGATCTAATGGTTGGTAGTCATATTCTGCAACAAACAATCAAGCATTTATCTGATTATATAATTTCTACAACGTACTCGCTAACAAGTTCAATGCACATACATTTTCACTTTGAATGTGCACTTTTTTTGAACGTGCACTTTATACATATAGTACTATTTCAATATTCCTTTTACAAATGCAACAAATGTAAAAAAATCTATCATAGAAATATAAAAGGGCAACTCACAGGTAATCCTCAACACGTTCTCTAACATCATAATAAATAAATTATAGGAAAACATACAACAAGCTATGATGCACATGATCATGATGCATCACTCCTATATCCTATATCAACAACTTCATGCTTGCTCGAAGGAGATTCCTTCCCAAAATTAGAACTACTACTCTCTCTCTCTCTCTCTCTCTCTCTCTCTCTCTCTCTCTCTCTCTCTCTCTCTCTCTCTCAGTTCCCTTTCACCAACAAAAGAAAGAGAACTCCTCGGTAAAAACAAATCAACTTTTACAGAACTCAGTAGGAAAAAATTCCATTTTCATGTCAAGGTCAAGCAATGAGGCAGACTTCATGAGAGCAACCATAAATTGCATAAGTATGAAAGGACAGCTTCTCATGTGTACTGATTATCTATTGTGGGCCTAATAAAGGGGCTTTGTGGGTACCAAAGTACTAACAAAATCAAGAAAGAGATCTGGCCTCTTTTGGGCCCATGGAGGTTCCAAGAACAAAATTTGAGAAGGTGACAAAAGTCCCTCAACAG
>BQKN01064358.1:160013-178878 GCA_022839385.1 Asparagus kiusianus | reverse complement strand
GGGGGGGGGGGGTGGTTACAGAAGCAAACAAGATTGAATCAATGTGAGGAGCATTGTGGAGAAAAGAGTAAATTTTGACATCCTGTTTTAATTGAAGAGGAGAATAAATAACAAGGTTCAAGATGTTCATAGTTTGAAGAAAAGAATTCAGAGAGACAACCGGGTACCTGCAGGAATTAATGGTGGCTAACCATAGAAATTAGAAGACCCATACAGAAGCTCAACTTAGATTTCAAATGGATATTAAAAACCTCAATAAAATGCATTTATAAAATTCTTGAGACTAGCTAGTAGGAAAATATTAGGCAGGCAGTTATACCATATCCCAGAATTTTGACTCTCCATGCTTGAGTCTCTCCTACAACAGGGAGGGGAAAAAAGAGTCAAAATGATAGAAATATCCAGGTTATATTATGGGCTACACAATGAAAACCTCGTGATAAAAGAGAAAAAGGACTAGAAGAAAATTTGACCAAATAGATGAAGAAAAGTAAAATATGCCTTCCAAAAAGAAAAAATAATAAAAAATGATTTTCTTAAAATTTTCTGAAATATGGATAATTATAAATTATGCATGCTTTTATCTTGTTGCTTCAAAATTACATGGAAGTAAAGGGAATAAGGGGGTGTTTGGTTGCACACTTTTTGAGAAAACTTTTCTCAAAACATCTGACAATAGCAAATTTGTAATTAAAAGTTTTCCAGATATTTCTGTAAATTGTGTTTGGTTCAACAAAAAATTTACAGAAATATTTTCTATAAAATATCAAAACCTACCAAATTTTACAAAAAACAATTTCCTCTCAAAATGAGAGGAAATCACCAGAAATCTGACACATACCATATTTAATTAAAAACCTACCAAATCTTGTTATTTTCTATAAAGTTATGAGCTATTTTCTTGTTTTGAACCAAACAAGCAAAGTACAAAAAACAAGAAAATTGGTACTTTTTGATTTCTTAAAACTTTTCCTATAATTTTTTTAAGAAATACAAGGAAATCATATTTTAGGTGGAAAACATTTCCTATAATTTCTAGAAATTGAACCAAACACCCCCTAAGATTAACTTCTTTTGGCTATCTAAATTTCCTTGTATATATATATATTAACAGAACCAGATCTCTGAATTTAGACCATTTCCAGAGCAAATTTTTCCAAATTCAAAGAGGGGCATTTACCTATCGATCATCTGAGAATTGGTTAAGTGCCTATATTGCTCATATATATCAGCTGTTTAATTGTGAATTTAGATGATGCAATTCAGATAACATTGATGAACACTCATGATACATCCGCATGCATGTAAGAATATAATTAGGGGGAAAAGAAAGAAAGCAAAAAGAATAATCCATAATATCAACTTAATAATTACCCATTAATTCTTTCCTTGATACATTGAAATTAGGGTTACAACCCTATGTAACATATTCGACCTTTTGCATAAATAAAGTATAAGTAGGAAAACAACACACTAAATAAAAGAATAATAAAATAATTAATAACTCACAGAGAATGATGTCTAGAGTTGTCTCCCATGCCAAGATCTCAAAAGCACAAACCATGCGAGAGACAAAAGCCCATCTTCCATTAATTCTATCGCCAATTAACATAACCCAAATTATTCAATGAAAAAAGGAAAAAAATAAAAGAAAAATACAAACCCTTATTAGGGTTTCATAATAAAACTCAAAATTTTGTATTCGTGATTAGGGTTTATCTTGTGCTCCCATCAGCAGATGAAACTGCAACATGATCTGATGCGCCTTTCTATGGTAAGGGCAAAATTAGATCAGATCATGCTGGCAGCTTCAGCTACTTTTGGTGCACTAAACAATCAAGAAACCTCAAGAACAATAGAGAAGAGAAGTGAAGAGAGAAGATGAGAAGCAAAGGGTGAGAGGAGAGGAAATATATAGATAGAGGAGATGAGAGATGAGAGATGAGAGAGAGAAGGGGTTTGTTATTCATTTTTAAATATTATTTATTTGTGTTTGTTAGGCTTTTGTTTTTATTTATTTGGTTTGGCGTAATGCCAAGGAAAAGGATGAGAGAAGAGTTGTGAGGTGATTAAGAAAGTGGTGTGGTCCCAAAAACAAAGAGAGATTGAATATTAATTATCATGCCCACGCCGCTACCATCACCATGCAGTAATATTATTAGGTTTTTGCTTATGTACCCAAAGATTACTCCCGTTTACTTGTAGACCCGCCCAAATTCCAAAATCACTAGTAAAGCCAAAATACTTTGATAAATTATTTTTAGATCCATTTTCAGTTTCATATATGACATTATTTTCCCATATTACCCCCTCTTTATATGGAGGAGGGGGGGGGGGGGGGGGGTGGCGCATCAATATATAGATTGGACTTCAAAAGAGAAATTGCTAACCCGATAGGTCTTTAGTAAAAATAATTGCAAGCTGCTTGTGGCTAGATATATATCTAAAAATCCAATCTCCATGAGCTACTCTTTCTTGAACAAAATGATAATCAACTTTATCTTGCTTGCTGCGATCATGAGAGGGAGTCTGATACTTTTGCCTGGATAGTTGATGTAGGACGCTTAACGGACAATTTCATGGAGGATTCGGAGAATCACGAACTACACATATTATTGACTTCCGCAAAGAAACAATCATATTTTTTAATCCGGAAGGCGAATTCTGACATATTATATATGTAAATCGCATATCTCGACGAGACGGAGCCAACACGATTGTCAAATTTTTAAAATCTCATTAGTAATACTCAGTTTTGACTGAAATCCAAAAATAATCAGCTTCTAGTTTATTTTTAGTAATAAAATTGGAGTCTATTTAGATTAGAAAATAAATTCAATATTAGAGTCAAATTAGATTAGGAAACAAATATAATTTTGATTTATGATTTACTTTCTCTATTACAGGGAGTTTCCTCTATTATAGGGAGTCTTTTTAGGATATAATTTGATACTTTCTTTTTTTTGTAATTCTGGTTTTACTAGGAATCTTATTTATTTTTCTATTTAAGAAGAGTCATGTAACCCCAAAGAACAATATCTTTTCATTAATAAAATTACTCTTTTAATATTTTTTTTTCGTGGATTCGAAGTTCTTCGTGGATTCGGAGATCGTTATTTGTGGATTCAGAGAACATCATTGGTGGATTCCGAGGTTATCACTTCCGCACTGTGTTAATTGGTATTAGAACTTTGTTCCTCCGATCCAATGGCAGATGATGAAGCTCCTTTTCCTCAAACTCAGTTCGACGTGCTGAAGACCGATGTTAATCAGAGGAAGACTGTAATAGAATGACTTGCGTCGACAGTGGAGCGTCTGAACACGGGAGGAGTTCAAAATCACATTGATGGTCGCCAACGACGTGATCCGACTCCACATGATGAATTCAATAGTGATGATTATGAAGCCTCACACCACGGTTATGTTCGCAGAGACCACCAAAGACAAGACAATTATGACACTAGAAGATTAAAAATACCATCCTTCAATGGAAAGCTTCATGCCAGTGATTTCCTTGATTGGATTGATAAAGTGGATTTTTTGAGTATAAGATAATCCCAGAAGATTAGTAAGTTAAATTAGTGGTCTACAGGTTTAAAGAAAAAGCATCTGTATGGTGGGATGAAGTACTGATAAATCGATACCATTAATTTCTTCATCTTTGCCCATGTTCGAACCGAATCCTTCCCTTGATGGTAGAAAAAGCATCTGCATGGTAGAAAACCTCATTATAGTCAATACCTTCCTCCTGCACATAGCCCTTCATAACCAACCTAGCTTTGAACCTCAATGGAGTGCCTTCAATGCCCTCCTTCTTCGTGTATACCCACTTGGACCCAATTGCCTTCCGCCCATTTGGAAGCTCAACAAGCTCCCACATATCATTCTTGTGAAGAGACTCTATCTCTTCCTGTATAGCTACCTGTCACGAATCAGCCTCCGAACTCTGCTCGGTCTCTCTAAATGTAGTAGGCACCATCTCATCGATACTCTCTACCGAAAGTGTATACACAACTGTGTCGGCATACCGTATTGGCATCTGTATGTCTCTCCTCTGTCTCCGAACCGTAATAAAATCTTGAACCTCAGTCGTCGGTCCCTGATCCTGCACATCAGTACCCGTATCCTTCGTGTCACCGTTGTGCTCGCCTGGCATCACCTCAGTCGGTACTCTAATGTATACTGTACCATCTGGATAATATGGAACTGCATCGATCTCCACCACCTGCGATATCTCCTCCGTCGGGTCGCTCTCCACCTGATGAAAGCTGGGAAGCTTCAAGATAGAAACCTCATCGAATGTGACGTCCCTACTCAGCACAATCTTCCTATTAACTAGATCCCAAAGCTTGTATCCCTTGACACCACGCTTGAATCCTACAAATATGGCCTTCCTAGCTCGAGGTTCCAATTTATCTGTTCTCACATGATAAAATGTAGGGCACCCAAATACCTTGAGCTGGTCATAATCGTGTGCTGACTCTCCCGACCACATCTCCATAGGGGTTTTCCCCTCAATCGCAGATGAAGGCAGCCTATTAATAAGGTGGCTCGCATATGTAAGTGCCTCAGTCCAAAAGATCTTCTCTAAACCACTTTGTGACAATAAGCATTGGACCTTCTCTGGTAAAGACCGATTCAGCTTCTCTGCTACCCCATTCTGCTACGGTGTATGACTAACCGTGAAATATCTCTCTATGCCCTCGTCTCGACATAGCTGTAGAAAGGGGTCTGAAGTATATTCACCACCGTTGTCGGATCGCAATGTCTTGATCTTTCTCCCAGTCTGCAGTTCCAATCTTTTCTTCCACTCCACGAATATATCTAGAACTTCACTCTTCTTTGTCATGGTGTACGCCCAACATCTCCTAGAATAGTCATCAATGAACGTGATGAAATGTCGACCACCAAGTGATGCGGTATTGATGGGACCCTAAATGTCTGTGTACACGTAGTCCAGGATGCCCTTCGTCCTATGAATGGCTGTCCCGAACTTTACATTAGTCTTTTTGCTAAGAACATAGTGCTCACAGAACTCTACTTTACCACTCTTGGCTCCCTTCAATAACTCCTGCTTACACAAAACCTGCAGTGACTTCTCTCCCATGTACCCCAACCTATAATGCCAAAGCCTACTCATGTCCGCCTCTGAAATAGCTAAAGCAACATGGCCAACCTCGGTGCTCCCCTTCAGATAATATAAGTTCCAACCGCGGACTCCCTTTATCACCACTAAAGATCCCTTAGTAACATTTGCTACAGCGTCTTTAAAGGTCACCTTGAATCCTTTTGCCTCCAAAGCTCCAACTGAGATAAGATTCTTCTTTAGCTGAGGAACAAACAGCACCTCCTTCAATTCATGAACTACTCCATCATGTA
Organism: Asparagus kiusianus; assembly: GCA_022839385.1. Classification (NCBI taxonomy): domain Eukaryota; kingdom Viridiplantae; phylum Streptophyta; class Magnoliopsida; order Asparagales; family Asparagaceae; genus Asparagus; species Asparagus kiusianus. The sequence goes on along the minus strand of BQKN01064358.1, from coordinate 173,499 downwards.
TCCGGGTCTGCATAGTACCTATCCCACAAATGTCACAGGATTGATCATTTTTCATGACTACAACTCCCCCACAGAGCTTCTCAAAAGATGCAAACCAGTCTCGCCTAGGGGTCACATGATAGCTAGGTAGCGTCGGAATCAAGCATCCAATCTGATGCATCTAAGTGGTTCACCTCTGGAGTAATCAGTAGAGAAAAGTTCGAATCATCGGAATCATCGCCTTTCGTAATATTTACCTCATTGGCCTTCGAGCCCTTTTTCTTGCTATTCTCCTTCTCTTTGATCTTTGGACAATCTCTTTTCCAATGTCCCTGCTCCTTAGAGAATGCACATTGGTTCTTTCCTAGCTGAAGACGACCTCTTGACTTTGACCTTCCTCTATTACCACCTTTCGGATATGGGCTTCTACCTCTCGTCGATAAGATCTCGCCTGAAGTACTACCACGAGAAGTCTCCTTATCCTTCATCCTCAAATCATAATTCGTCAATGCATTAGTAACTTCACTATAGCTGATAGAAGATCTTCCATTTAACAAAGTGAGCACAAAGGTGTCATACTCCTCATCCGGTAAGGAGCCAAATAAGATAATAGCTTTGTACTCGTCCAAAATCTTTTCATCAACATTCGCCAAGTCCGATAACAACTTCGTATAGTTGTTCACATGAGCCGCAAGTGAGGTGCCTCTAGACATCTGGAATCTGAATAATCTACACAGCAAATGTAACATGTTCTCAATACTCTTCGTAAGGTACTTATTGTTGAGAATTTCCCACATCTTCATCGCAGACGTTACCCCAATCACATCATACTTCAGCTCCTGTTCCAAACAGGACCTGATCACCACACAAGTGTTTCTATTCATCTTTTTCCACGTCGCCTCTTCATATTTTGGTGGTTTTTCGTGGACAATGATGGTCTCCTTCAAGTTCTGAGCATTGAGCGCATCCTATACATCGCTAATCCACAAACCAAAGTTGATTTTACCATCATACTTCACCATACTAATTTTGGTGTCCTGAAAACCAACTTGAACTGTACTCACCATCGACTTGTTACTTTCACCTTCTTCTCCTATTAGAAACTAACTTCACGTTGTAGAGAAAGAATCAACTTTAATAGAAATTAAGAATTACCTAACTGAATCCTAGATCGGATTCCAAATAGATCTCCTGTCCACACGAGGAAAGCGAAATCTCCAACGGTAACTCCTAATGCTATCCCCATCGAAGCCTAGAACTCCAAGAACCAAGCTTCACACAAGAATCTTCATTCACCTAATTACAAAATCCTAGATCTAAAATCTGGGCTCTGATACCATTTGTTCCGCGTAGCGGAAATTTCGACAGCACCTCGTCATATTTCAGCAGCATAACAAGAGAGTCAGGTCGCAATAGGAAATCCTGTTTCACACAAAAAATAAGAACCTTAAGCAAAATATCTCAACCAAGTAAAATATCAGCTATTCCTCTTATCAGTTCTAGGACTGACCTATCGAGGGAACCTAAGTAAGCTATTATAAATTACACAAAAGTGAGACAACAAATTTTACGTGGTTCGGCAAATTACCTATGTCCACGGGGAGAGGATGTGGAGATTCTACTAAATCAAGGAGAGTTCAAAGGGTTACAATCTCATAAAACTCACAAACTAACCCTCAACCAAAGCTCTTAACTTGCTCATAATATCTCCCTCTCATAATGCTCAAAAGTCTCTCTAATCTCTGATTACAACTCTCCACTATTGATGATTGATTCTAATCTCCATATATATAGAAAACTAAAACCAAAATAGACTAGGAATCCTAAAACCAAAAACAAAACAAATTAGGAATCCTAATAACCTCATGTTATCAAAATAGATTAGGAATCCTAATAATCTTATGTTACCAAAATAGATTAGGAATCCTAATAGATTAGGAATACTGCTATCCAACACTCTTATCTTCTAACTACAAACAATGTCAGGTGTCTTTAAAAGATTCTTTTATCTTAGCCGCTACGGTCCGTCTAGCGAAGAAGGTGGAGCAAGAACTTGAGCAGAACGACATACGGCCTTTATCATGGATGTTTTAGAGAGTTATCAAAATAGTTATGATTATAGAAAAATTAAGAAACATCAATTCATCTCTGAGAAAAAGTCTGGATTTGTGAAGAGCACCGAGGAAGCACAAATAAAGACTTCACCAATTATGTCAATCAAAGAACCAAAAGCATTTAAGATAGAGATTGCTAAGGAGAAGACTTCTCTAGTGGCAAACAACAAGACATTCACCCCCGGAAAGGAAGATTTTGCCACCATCAAGATTTATTCTAAGGTTCTTGATGTTGATGATGATATGTTAATGAAGATGAATATTCTACATGATATCATGAGTGATGTTACATATATTGATATTGTCCCGATAGAGGAGAATGATAAAATAGATAGTGAGGTAATTGATGGTATGTGTGCATTGTTTGGTGCAAAGATTGAGATAAAGGAGATGAAAGAATTATGTATGGAGTATGAGGAAGAAAATTATTTTTTGGAAGCAATAGTCATCAATAAGTTTAACAATGGTGAGATGATACCGTTGACACTAGAATATGGGAAGCAACAAGGAAAATATTTGAAGGAGTTTTTCATGTCGACTACAGAGCCACATGCTGCTAGTTACATACACATGTCTTGGAAAAGATTTATACACAAGTTTGAAACAAAAAAAGACCTAGCAGAGAAGGTAAAAGAACAAATGAAGAAAATCAATACTGAATACAAGACGGATGTTGATCGTTGCAAAAGAAGAAAATTATTTATCAATGAAGCTACTATGCTAACAAATATAAGCTCGGGGTCGAGCTTTTTTCAATAAGGGGATACTGATGTAGGATGCTTAACAGATAATTTTCATAGAGGATTCGGAGAATCACGAGCTATACGTATTATTGACTTTCGTAAAGAAACAATCATAATTTTCAATCCGGAAGGCGAATTCTGACATATTATATATGTAAATGGCCTATCTCAACGAGACGGAGCTAACCAGATTATCAGATTTTTAAAATCTCATTAGTAATATCTAGTTTTGGCTGAAATTTAAAAATAATCTGCTTTTAGTTTATTTTTAGTAATAAAATTGGAGTCTATTTAGATTAGGAAATAAATTAAATATTAGAGTCAAATTAGATTAGGAAACAAATTTAATTTTGATTCATAATTTGTTTCCTCTATTATAAGGAGCTTTGTAGGATAGAATTTGATACTTTCTATTTTTTTTGTAATTCTAGTCCTACTAGAAGTCTTATTTAATTTTCTATTTAATAAAGAAGAGTCATGTAACCCCAAAGAATAATATCTTTTCATCAATAAAATTTTTCTTTCAATATTTTCTTCATGGATTCGAAGTTCTTCATGGATTTGAAGATAGTTCTTTGTGGATTCAGAGAACACCCTTGGTGGATTCCAAGGTTATCTCTTCTGCGTTGCGTCAATAGTTAAAGGTTTCAAACCAAGCTCTAATACCATGAAAGGAAATGAAAGAGAGAGAAGTGCGTTAGAAGTATAAGATTCCCGTAACCCTTGTTGGGAGTCTCTCGTCTTATATATATTAATCATAATATTATACATTTACAAATTAGTCCTGCATATTACAATATAGTCCCTTGGTTATACGTTATTAGTTGCTATTTTCCCGTTTACTAATTTTTGTAAGTTGCTATATTTTGCCTTAAGTCACTACGTTTTATTGTAAGTTGTTAATATTAAACTGTTGAAATTCATTGAGGGTGTTTTTAAGATAATTTAGTAGGTTATTTTGGATTTAAGAGCGACTTTGAAGAAAAGTTCCATCTTGTTAAGATTTTTTCTCTCCATTTACTAGGTACTAGGTGCTTTTGTATTTGCTTTTGGAGGGGTCGTTTCATGCATCTCCACGTCTCTCTTTCTCTCGCTCATATACACATCTGAAGTCTTATTAGACCTGTAATCTGTGTATCAAAACCGAACCTTAGATGATTTTGTATATTAAATAGTAATTATCTTAAATAGATGTAAGCTAGGTTAGCTAGGACTGAATTTTATACTTAAATGGAAATATTTGATGGAGATATGCTCCAACTATAAAATCTTAATCGATACCATCATGATTGTAGCAGATCTTCGAGATGTCAATGGGTTTTGTTGATGGATTATACTAAGGATTCTATTTCATTTGAAGACGTTTTCTATTCTAATATATTGTAGTAAAGAAGATGGAATCTAGTCATTCACCTTCACTAAAGATTGATAGTTAATTATTTAATTTGATGACGACACGATAAAGTCATGATCATAGCTGATATTGGATATCTTGACGGATCATTCATTTTCATTTTCTCTTTTTGAGAATAATTGAATTGTTACACATAACCATCCAGTACATAATGGGTTAGTTTTTCATGATATAGTTACACATAAGGATAAATATTGCGATATAGATACATTCAATTTCAACCTTAGTTATCCCACGAGTAATCAGAGTTGAAGAAGAGAACCACCCAATTCTTAAAGTGAACAAATGATGACCTACCTTTTATCTTATAGGAATAGAAATGTTGTTAATTAATGATTAATTATGTATTGATTAATTTGATAAGCTTATGCTATATATTTGCAACTTTCTGAAGTTGTTAAATCATGTACTTAAAAATGAAACATCGATAAAAAATGATATATGACGTGAGAAGGAGAGCTCTCTTCAAATTTACAACCTCTCACAATAAAAAAAATGATGATATCGATTTACTGAAAGAATCAAGCACATTCTAGTCAGTGCTGAAAGAACGATAATATATCGGTGGCTTTGATACCATTTGTTTGGGAGTAATCAGACCTAATCAAGAGTTAATGAGCTTTAAATAGAGACTAAAAATTAAATTTTAACCTAAAAGCTTAAGCTATTATGTATAATCCATAACTCCTATGTATCTTATTATCTCTAATGCTCGACTATACTCACACATGAATCTCCTTCACAATTTGAACTTAAGCTCACTTGGGGAAACATAGAGTACGCATTTTATCTCGTACCCTTTTTTTCAGCGGAAAAATCTACATCCTTCATTAATAAACTAGGATTAAATCACTGCTAAAATATAACTTCTAATTATAACTATAGCATAAACAAAGCCAAAATTTTGATATGGCAACAAGTGATGCATGGAGGGGACCAGCTTCAATAGACTTGCATATGTGCTGTTGCACAAAAGCCAGAGGGAAAAGGAGAAGGGAGAGAGAAAGAGCATGAGAGCATCTCAGGCTTAGATGAGTCCATGTGACTCTCTCTTTTCTCTAATTGTTTTATATATTACTCTTGTTGAGATTTTGGGCTGTTATCCACGAAACCCCTCTGCGTGTTGTTTATTCCGCTAGACCTCCAAAACGTTCTCCAAAAAACACCCTAAATTGTAATTTGTCTAAAATAAATCCCCATAAGTTTAACATTTTCCATGATATTTCCCTTGGCAGTCATTTTTCAACATCAAATTACTCGGTTATCACCGATGAAATGAAATTAAATTAATTTAAATAAATTCCGAACCCTAACCCTAATTTGCCAAAAAAAAGGTTAGAGAAGAAATACTGAAGTTTTTTTCGAATGAGGGGGCATTTTGGCCAATTTTTCACGTGATGGGTTCATGCCACGTTTGAGATGAGAGAGGTAGTTTGGGGTATGAATCTTATCAAATTAATGTGGGGTATTTTGTGAGGCATGATGTGTGGCCAGCTTAATTGTCCGTTACAATGGGGCGTCCTGATAGGAACCCCATTCGTTAGTTGGGGGTGTCATGAGAAACTCTTTAGTTTAGGGTTTCATGAGAAAAGTTTTGGAGGTTTAACGGAATATACAACGATAGGTGGTTTTCAAGGGAAACACACCAAAGTTTTGGGGGATTTGTGAAGTTTGGTGTATACATTTTGTGAGGTAATGTCTAATGGGGGCATCTTTTCTTTGTTAGGAGGTCATTTCTTAATTTGTTTACAAGCACTGGTCCACTACTCTTTTGAAAGAATGCTGAGCTCACTCTGCTTCATGTCAGTTTGCTTACAAGTAGTTGCTTAAGGCAAGAGTTTCTATCTATACACTAAACATTGTAGCATCTGTCTTCATCACCAACAACTCTAATTCAAGCAAAGGTAGAAAATGATGTTTGATCAAATACTTAACTTTTTTGGGATCATTGTCCTATGTAAAATGTAATGTATTTGGTTGGAAAAAATTGACACCTCTGGCCTTATTAATTAACACACAATATATGCACAATTGTCTATATTAAACTTCCTTCTATTTCTCTATTATGGCCACATCTCAATAAATCAATCATATGATCATGTCACGTTTTGGTAACTAGGCTGTTAACTGTTGCTTTCTCCTCTCTTCTTTAAATGCTCTGCCAACAGCATAAGCTCCTTGGATTCCTTTGGTGATCGAGTTCATATATCATGTTTACAGCATTGGCTTTTAAGTATCAGAAAACCCCCCTTAACTTTGGGCGGTTATCTATAACCCCCCATAACTTTCAAAATATCTAAAAACTCCCCTTAAGTTAGGGATTTTATGGAGTACCATAAAACCCCTTTAAAAAATTAAGCTATCTACCTTAATTTTGGCAAGTGCAAGCAAGATCGGGGGATTCATGGATGTGGAAACAGTTACTAAAATCGAGAGATAAAGCTATAATTTCCTGTGGGGGTGTTGACAATCTGAAGCAACTTATAGGCTCTTGCTCAAAGAACTCAAAAATTAAGTTATCTACCTTATACTTTGCTCTCTCCCCTGTATCAGTTAAAGTGTCATGGCATGACACAGTTTGGGAGAAGATAGATTATCCAAAGCACTCTTTTATATGTTGGTTAATTGTTCAAGATAAGCTTCTTACTCAGGATAGATTGCTTAAAAGAGGGATTGTGAACATCAATTCTTGCTGTTTATGTTCTTGTAAAGAGATGGAGAGTAGGAATCATCTATTCTTTGAATGCAATTTCTCAAAGGGTGTTTGGTCTTTCATCATGGACCGGCTTTAATTCAAATGGAGGTCGTGTGATTGGAATCACACCTTGAATTGGTATTGTAACAGGCTGAGAGGGAGGGGTTTTAAGCAAAAAATCAAGAGATTGGCTCTATCTTCTACAATATACAATATTTGGTGTGAGAGAAATGTCAGGACTTTCAATCAAAGAAGCAGGAGTGTTGAGCAGCTGGTTAGAGTTATAAAAATTGACATACTGACCATAACCCTCAATAATTCTTTATCAGATGAGAATAGGGATTTGATTCTTTCTTTATAGATGTAGAAGAGAGAGTTGAGCTATTTCCTGTATGTGCATGTTTTGTATTTTGGTCATTTTTTTGCTTGGGCATCTGGATGTACTACATTTTCAAATTTGATAAATGAATAAAGTTAATTTTTCATTGACCAAAAAAATAAAATAAAACCCCTTTAAGATTTTATCAGAAAATTACCCCCTTAAAACCATCAACCACAAATTTCACTAGACTTTTTTCATGAGTGGATAACATTACGAAGGGAGGTATTTTTGTTAGTAAACATTCAAATTCACATTTTAAGAAAGATTTTATGATAAAAGCTTAAACTTAAAAGGGGTTTCTGATAACCCCTTAAAATTCGTAACTTAATGGTAGTTTTCTGATATTTTGAAGGTTATGGTGTATCATTTGACAATCGTCCAAAGTTAAGGGTCCAACCCAGGACCGGTCCTGAGCATTCGGGGGCCCTAGGCAAAATCTTGAACAAAAATCCTAAAGGGGCCCTCCTATATTCAAGATTTTTTTAAAAATAAAGTGTTGCACCCATGTAACTTTAGGGTTGCCTACATACCAAGGGATGCTATAACTAATTCCAAGGATCAAACACAATGTAGCTCTTCTAAGCTACCCACCTTGGCCAAAGGCCTACAAATCACACCCTAACACTCTCATTCCCAAAACAAGATCAATGAACCAATAGAATTATCACTTTATAAAGCATCTTCTTGCATTTTTTAGATGCAAAATCATTAATTACACTTGTATAATCAAGCTTCTCCACTACATTTTCTCAATTGACAATATAGCTAAGTCATTCAATCTTTCTTGTGACATAGTTGATCGAAGGTAATATTTGATCAATTTTAACTTTGAAAAGCTTCTTTCAAAGACATATAGTAAAAACAAAGTATTTGGCATACACTCCAAGATCCAATCATCATATATAAGATAAATCAAAACAGAACAAATACATATAGTAAAGCAGCTTAATTTGAAATGCACTTAGGATGCACTGCATAAAGCACAACCCATGAATGGAAATTAACATACAGTTCTGCAGAGATAGATTGAAAAAATATAACAGAAAGTCAACACATGCATAGCAATTAATTTGCCCATTGTCCCTCTACAACTGGAGCTTATAATCACACATAAAAAAGTTATAATGTGCAAGCAGCATTAAAAACAGTGTCATGTGCATAATAAAGCACGATGAAAGTTATATACCATCAAAAAATTAGCATATTGTCTGCAGATAAATTATGAAGAAACAATGCAATCATTTGATGATAGTGAGGCCCTTGTTTTTTGGGGCCATAGGCGAAGGCCTCTCCGGCCTACCCCTAGGGCCGGCCCTGGTCCAATCCCCCCCCCCCCCCCCTCCACCCCTAACAAAAAAAATTATTTATGGGGAATTATATCAAATATTAAATATCTGCAAATTTTGTCAAATAATTTTAGAAAGATATATGTTCAAAGTATCTCAGATTTTAACGTCTAAGAGATTTTGCTTACCTTGTATGGTCCAGAGACCATAAAAAGTGCCCAGGATCCATCCCTTTGTTCAGATGCAATTAAGTGTGCTGAGGTAGGGTAGTAGAATCTACGTCCATGCATTAAATGTGAAATGTAATAAGTTATTATAGGACCACCTAAATTTGTAGGCTACTTCAATTTTGGGTTCATATTTGGAGTTTTTTTCTTTGAGAACAAGCCAATCCTTGTATAACCTTTTTGTGAGTTCTGGCATTAAAAACTAAAAGGCAACAATAACTTGCTATTTGCCCTAATAGTTTTCACGATTTCGTGGTAGCTATGGGGAAAAAACTGCCATTTATACAAGTATATAAATAAATTGCTACTAAGTGAATGCATTGCACTATTCTATTTTTATCACAAACTCATGTCATGATCTTGATTCTACTCCCAACACTTTACTTGTACGACGAGACGAGCGTTTAATTTCCTTGGCATTTTGGTTCGGGATATTTGTTGAAAATTTTGGATTTTTTTGGATATTAGTCCATTAAAGCTTTCATATTTTGAATTAGTCCCTCGAATTATTGAATAATACCCTTTAGGCCCTTCAATTCTTATGAGTTGCCTCAAAATTAGTCCCTCAAGTTATTGAAATTGCTATCAGCTTCAATTCTTATTAATCGTACTTTCAAATTAATACCTCTAATTAAGAGAGAGAAAGATAGAAGAACTGAGGGACCGAATAGCAATTTTAACGATTTGAGGGTCTGATTGGAAATATTAAAGACTTAAGGGACTCGTATAAAAATTTGAATGAAAATAGATCTATCCAGACAAAGTTTTTTGGATGTGACTTTTATATCCTATTTTGATTAACTATCTTTAATAAATCTGAAATTACTATCCAAAATTTATTATTAAAAAATTTGGAGTCCATGTTTGCACATTCCTCCCCTCCCCTTCTCTCACATTTTGTACTTACAACAAAAAATAAATGATAATAATAACAACAACAACAACCTAGATGTATGATTATAAAAACTTATACATTTATGTATTCTCTATGCATATAATAATAATAATAACCCATGATGCACCTTGTGACACATGGGCTCCTAACTGTTTAATGATTAGAATTTTGAGAAAGGACGGATCTACTTAGTTTGATATCCCATAAACGAATCATGATCCCTCACAAAATTCTAGCAATCATGTGAACCAATAGAACATGGCTTAGTCGTTTAAAAAAATGTGAGGGGGGGTTACCTCTCTCATGCATGTCTCAACAAAAGAAACACCAATAACAAGCCCCCTTAGTAGGATTCGATTTATTAAGGGTGAGGGAACACCTTATCGATCTCATGCCCAAATTCTGAAGAATCTTTATACATTTTATAACAATACATTAAGGACTATGATTAGGATTCCAACTAATTATGCCAATTAGGGGACATAATTGGAATCTAATTCACTTTCAATAATTTTTTAAGAGAGATTTTTTCCCCTAGTTTACGTTGATGGAGATGTTAATTTGCTGGCGTGCATAAAGATCTTCGGTAAAGGTGAAGGGTAAAGAGACCCTAGCAAATTTTCATGTTAGTGTCCATAATTAATTAACAAGAATGTATATTACAATATTTCATACTTTTAGTTTTAGATGGGTATCTAGAGAATTTTCTTGTAAAATCACTTGAAAGAGTGACCAATATAGGTCTTGGTAAATTTTATAAATTTTGAAGTATAGATATATAAATATGGAAATCCTAGGGAGTGGAGGAATTTTGGTAAAGGTTTGATGTGGGAGTGGGAAAAAAATAACCTCGAAGATTCAAATAAAATGATATATCTCTGATGGTTGTGTGTGTGTGTGTGTAAATCACCAGTAATCAACAAGTTTGGTCCCATGATTTTGATCACAATTTGTATTCTCCTTGAAATTGTCATGATATTAAAAACAGCTCCTAGGGGGTTCTCACAAAATATCTATCTATGCCTATATATTACTGTATAAAAGAAATAAATGGGGGCGATCTAAAATTTGTATGAGTGGTGGACATGTTCTCTTGTATTGCAATTGTTAGGTCAAAAAGATCATTTAACAAAGTGATAATTTTCTTTCTTTTCCTTTTCCTTTTCTTTTTGTTTTCTAGAGTACCCGTATTATACGAACACTTTCTCTTTCTATTTCTTTTTTTATTTTCTAGAATATTTCATGCCATACAATATCATGAATATAGTATTTGGGCCCATATAATTACATATCCATTATGTTTTAGGTTCTAAAAGGAATACAAATGATAAATATACTCCTTTTAGGAAAAATAGTAACATGTGTATAAAAAAAGTCAAAGAATGTCAAAATATAACATATAAGTTTCTTGTGTGCAAAAATTATAAGTTTTATGCATTAGGAACATGCATCCTATTTCATAATAAAATAAATAAAATTTATTCAAATGATATTAACAAATGATTAAAATTTTTATCGTCCCCTATAGAATATAAGAACAATTTCCAAATTTTAAGATGTCACATTATAATCTAATCAGTTATGTATTTTTTACATTTAGAAATTCACTAAAGACAATTTTGTATCTTGCATGTGCATGCATGTGCCAACATGCTAGTATATATAATATAGGGTTTTTTATAAAAACCATCACAGAAGATAGTGGCTTTTCGGAAAATCACCATAATTTTTTTATTTCATAGAACTAACACAAAATCTAGTAGTTTTTCGGAGAACCACCACAAATTTTTTTTTTTTATAGAACCAACACAAAATCTAGTGGTTTTTTGGAGAACCACCACAATTTTTTTTAATTTTCATAGAACCACCATGAAAATATGCCTCCATAACAAAGTGCCACCAAATTATAATTTTGTGTATATATCATGTTAAACTAATTAATATGCTAAATTCCTAAAATACCCTCATGGTAGGACCCACCATTCTATTATTATATTTTCTCAAACTAAAAAAAAATACCTGAGTATTGTTAATGACCCAGATAGTTGGGAGGTTCCAATATGACTCCCACTATCTTGGGTTCAATTCCCGGTTGCCTCATTATCCAAAAACAAAAACCGAAAACAAAATACCTTATTTTCCTCTATAACTTTGTTAACTCCATCAAAAAATTTTAATTCCCTCCAAATACTCCCCACTCATCCTCTCTGAAATTTTGTCATAATGGGCATTTATGTCACTCTATACTATTATTTAACAAAATATTGTAAATTATGACTTAGTGGGACTTTGTAAAAGATTCATAATTTCATGGTGGTTTTATGAAAAATAATATTTTTGTGGTGGTTTTCCGAATAACCAATATATTTTGTGGTGGCTCTATGAAAATAAAAAAATTATGGTGATTCTCCGAGAAACCACTATATTTCGTGGTGGTTTTATAATAAAAAAACACTATACTATACGATTTGTTCCATGAAAGAAAGAGAAAATCACATCATATCATCCATATGAAAGAAAAAATATATATATTTGCTATGCCACCATACAATTAATAGTTTCTCAACATTGGAAAATAACTATATATTTTTCAATAACCTTTAATAGTTTTAGGATTAAATCACAAGAAATTAGTCCAACAAATTGCAACCTAACAAGACAAATTGCAACATGCCATGAGCCATTGATTAATGCAAATGGTCTGATGGAGACTTAACAACAAATTGTCCTAAAGAATGTCGAAACTTGAAAATGAGCCATATATATATAAAGTCGATTTAACGTAGATCATATAATTGCAACTTGTCCTAGTGGATCGTTTGTTGCTTGTATATTTTATGGACCACTACTCATGATGTAAATATGTACTCAATGTAGACAATTCACATGGATATCATTTATTTATCTCTTAAGCTAGTGGGAAAATGGCTTGATTGAGACTTAGCATGTTTTTCTTTTCTTCTCCTTTTTTTTAAAGTAAAAAAAAAGGATATTTCCCTGTTCATTTCATTAAAACCAAAAGAAAGTTACAATAGGACATGAGTGTGCATCCAGAAAAAAGGGGATTGAACATAGAAATAGTTATTTGGAAAACATAGCGATATAGTACTTCCTCCTTAAATAGATCTATAAGCATGAAGAGCGGACCTTGACTGAGATTTAGCATGGTCTTCATAGCAATTATTGGTTCTGCTCATTTGTATTGGGAGAGAACATATTTTTTTAGGAGTGGTGTTAGAGGCACACCCCAAACCACACCACCAACCACACTCTCCTCTCTCATTTGCTACAGTGCACGGGGGCCCACATGGGATTTTAAAATTTTAAAATCACATGTGGGCCCCCGTGCACTGTAGCAAATGAGAGAGGAGAGTGTGGTTAGTGGTATGGTTTGGGGTGTGTCCCTAGCATTTCTTTTTTTTAGACATGTTGCAGTTTTTTTATAGAAATCAAAAGATTCTATATCATTGCATTAATAATGATTTGTTCATAGATATGGACTGGACCCTCCTAGGTGTCTAAAAAAAAGTACAATTATATTTGTAGGCAAAATGAGCTATTTCATGTGCACAAAGATTTCCCGAACGACAAATATGATTAACATTTGAGAATACAAATATGATTAACATTTGAGAATTTTAAAAGCATGAATAAAGTCCAGCACTCTTAGAAAATGCCTGAGAGATGTTGTGTATGGGCGATGATGTTGGGAATTTAACGCCGAAAATCCCTAATGCAACAGAAACGTAGA
>BQKN01064358.1:99566-160003 GCA_022839385.1 Asparagus kiusianus | reverse complement strand
GAGCTCCTCATCGTCGTCGGAGGTTGGTATCCACCCTCAACCTAACAGATGACTCCATGCAACATGAGGACTGTTGGGTAATACGAAGGCTACGCTAAACCCCTAAAACAGCAAGAACCGTAGTATAGAAAAAAATACATCAAGATTTACGAGGTTCGGCAAACTTACCTACGTCCTCGGGAGCCACACAATTAATTTCTTATTAATCAAAAAAATTACAATGCAAAAGCAGATCTCAAACTTAGATCTCTTAATAAATGCAAAATCTAACACTGTAGCTACAGTGAAAATCCCTCTTCTTAAATTCCCTCTTTAATTATCCCCTCAAAATCTCGGCTGAGAGCTGAAAAACTTGAGATGAGCAGAGAGAAAGTGTCGCCGCCGCCAGGAAGAAAAGTTCACGAGAAAGAGAAGAGAAGACAGGAGATCTCTGCTCCGGTTCCCTTTTATAAGGAAACCCTAACGACAGGCTGGCGACAGGCTGTCACCAGCCATGTGTGTGCTCGAGCTCGCCTGCAAAGCCGCACTCAACCTTGCCTGAAGACGAGCGCTCGAGCTCGCCTACACCTCAACTTCGAGCTCGCCTGCGCCTCACTCGTTCGCTTGCAGAGCTGCGTCACCTCGAGCTCTCCTGACTGGACCTCGACCACCACGAGCTCGCCTGACTGGACCACGAGCTTGCCTGACTGGAGTCGACCTCGCCTGAAGCCACGAACTTGCCTGCAGATCTCGTCGTCGACCTTGCCTGAAGGGTCTCGAGCTTGCCTGCAGCTGCGTCGACTTCGAGCTCGACTGCGAAGGTTTGGATCCACACCTAAACCCAACAATCTCCCACTTGGAGACCAAACGGCTGTCAACATGCTATCTCAACAAGCACATTCTCCTGTGTGGCTCCGCCCTCATCACCTATGCATGAATGTCAACTGAAGTTGTGCACAACTCTAGTTTCTGAATGGTCACCGTCTTTGTTAACATATCTGCTGGATTCTTACTTCCTAGAATCTTCTCCAGTTTTAACACGTCATCTTCCAATAGGGATCTGATGAAGTGGTACTGAAGCCCAATGTGCTTCGTTCTAGAATGAAATGCGGAATTCTTAGCCAAGTGAATCGCACTTTGACTATCACTGTGCAAAACATTCTTCTCCTGTTTGAATCACAGCTTTGTTAATAAACCCTGAAGCCATTTCGTGTGCAAAATAAACTAAATGAGCTATTTCGTGCGCACAAAGATTTCCCGAACGACAAATATGATTAACATTTGAGAATTTTAAAAGCATGAATAAAGTCCAGCACTCCTAGAAAATGCCCGAGAGATGTTGTGTATGGGCGATGGCTCCTTGCAACATGAGGACAGCCTCAAGGCACTCCGATCTCGGAATGATAACATACCAAATCATAAAGATTGCAAATTGAAGCCCCGTGAGACACGCAAGGAGTTCAGCCTCGAGGAGTCAGAAGCAGCATCCACATTAAGTTTTGCGATATTTGTGGGAGCTGAGGGGGGGGGGTCCATGAATGAGTTGAGCTGATGTTGAAAAGAGAACCATAGGAGCTAGCGGTCTGCAAATGAAGTTCAATGCAGACTTAATTTGTCAAAGGTGAGAGTTTGCCGCCGGGGTTAGCTAGCTGTTTGTGTTTGAAAATAACAAATAACAATATCAAAATCTATATTTCCAAATGAACCAAGTGATGATGGATGAAAAAACCACAGCAGGAAGAATATGGATGAGATAATTGAAGGGTGGCCTCAACCAAGCATTGAACCTGATTCCTAATGGCGCGAGCGTAATCGCAGTGGATGAATAGATGTGGCAAAGAGGATCGGGGGTCGGTCAGGCCAAGATCTGCCAAAAGTTCGCTTACAAGGAGACCCGGCCTCAGACGGATTGCCTTGATTTTCGAGAGCCTGATAGCCGCCAAAATATCTTGATTGGGAGGGTTATCACATCTTGCATTGTTATCTGGTTAGTTTGGTCATGAGGTTCGTATAAAATTTCATCGTTCATGAAAAGGCTAACGTTAAATATTTTTTTTCCCCAATATTGTAAACCCTTGGATAGTGTTTGGCAAAAGTAGCGCAGAGATGAAAGCATGAAAAATAACTTTTTTTAATTTATAAGTATAATAATGAGTGTATATCAACATGTATGTGAAATAAAGAGTTTGTTCGCAAAACAAATATTCTTACAAATGCGCTTATTTCTTAGCCCTCATCCTATTTTTAACTCCGACACCCAAGGTCTTTTCCCTCGAAAAATATTTTCAAAAACCAGCAACATTTAACTTTGATATCCATGTTAATCAATAAAAATTAAACAAGACTGCAAAGAGCAACTTTGATTCGAACGCTCACAGCTTAGCTTGTATCTTAGACATAAAAAAACTCAATCTCATCTGCTAACAATAATTTCCTTTATCCGCAAATTTTTAGAATAGGACTCCTCATTAATCAAGCATTGCGATGATAGATTTCTCCTTTCCTTCTACGTACAATCTTCGTGTAATCCTAAAATTACCAAAATTATTGTTTGTAGTCTTTTAGCATTGACAAAATCGCTTTTGTAGTCTACTCCGAAGGGCATCAAAGTTAATTATTGCTGAACTTTGAAATACCTTTTGGGCAAAATTTACTTTGGAGTATCAAAGTTGAATGGGGTTAATTAAACATTGGAGTATTTAAATACATTCTTTAACTGGACCAAATTTAAACCCTTTTGGATTTTTGGCGAAAATTTTGATTAGAAGGTGATTGATTGCAACAAAAATAAATTTTAAAGTTGGTCTATATATGAATTGAAATTAAAAGATGCTTTCCGTATAATTACCCAATTTTAAAGGTGGTTTATGTAAGGAAAAAAATTAGTTTTTATAAATATAGGAATGCATGTATATCAACATGTATGTGAAATAAAGAGACTGTTTGCAAAACAAATATTCTTACAAGTACACTTATTTCTTCGCTTCAAATAAGTTTACCCCCATTTTTAACTTTGATGCTCGAAGTGTTTTTTTTTTTCTTCCCAAAAAATTAACATTTCCAAATTCAAAAAAAAAATAACTTTGATATCTATGTAACTGATTGATAAAAATCAAAGAAGACTACATAGAGCAATTTTGGTTTCAGCTCTTCTAGATTAGCTTGTGTCTTAGACATAAACCTCCATCTCCCATTGATGACAACAATTTTGTTTGTCTGCAATCTTTTTATAGTAATCCTCCTCATTAACTCAAGCATTGTGATCATAGATTTCCCGATCCTTCTCAACAAAGATGTTTGTGTAATCATAAAGTTGTCGAAATTGTTGTTCGTTGTCTTCGGGCATGGCCAAAATTTCGTTGGTAGTATCGAAGCTATCGAAAATTTTGCAGAACTTTAGAATGGCTTTGGGGCAAAAATTTACTTTGCAGTATCAACCTTCAAGCGGGAGCAAACATCAGAGTTTAAAAGCAAAAATAACCCCACTTCTTATCCCATCTTTTTGGGTCAGCCATTCAAGTTTTCAACTTGGTCCTGTTCAGATAATGTGCTTTTTTTCTATGGCTAAAACTGCATCATTTTTAGCTGTTTGTTTTGGTTTATAGATATGGACCTCTAAATTAGTTTTGTTGTGAACCAGAGCTAATCTAAAAGGATCAAACGTTGCGGTTGAGATGCCAAACACACCCTAGGGTTAATTAATTTTAGTCGAGATGTCAATCGCACTTATTGACTAGCTAGATTGTGAAGACTAGCTAGATTGTGATCATAGATTTCTCGATCCCATCTATAAATTAAATGTGGTTTTGGTGATTAATTAATTAACCCCTAGAGAGTAGAAAAGGAGCTTTAAGACCGAACCCCATAATAGCCATCTGAAGCCTGAACCCGCATGCATCTGGTCGGTCTGCTGCTTGTGAGCTGTGCCTGTGGCCGCCCTGCAACCCTACTCCCTCCTAATCTCTGCATAACTGCAACCCTATATACAACCCTAACCCTAACTCAACTCTCTCTCTCTCTCTCTACTTTATGACCCACAGTGACACCTACCCTCCCTCCTCCAATTTTTACAGCTGTTTTAGATGACTCCACACATCACATACATTCCTTTTATCTATAAATTAACCTCACATCCCGAGCTTGGTCCTTTTAAAAATCATACATGTAGTTTTTTTTAATTTTTATATACCATCTATTCTTCTTCTTCTCTTGTATCCTTCTCTCTCTTTGGGTTGATTAAATTTTTATATAACAAAGCCTCTCCTCCTATTTCTAAAGTTTATCCACGTTTCTTTTTCCATCTCAACATCCTCCTGGACAAATGTTTTTTTCTTTCCTCCTCCCTTCTTTGTTGAACTTGCAAGTTTTAGCTTAATAAACCAATAATATATAATAAAAAGTGGCCTTTGTAATTGTTGCGTTTGTATTGAAGAGCAAGGAGTTGGTCAAGGAACTCACTTCGTTGTCTCTTCTTCATTTATTAGCAGTGTGGTCCTGGTTTATGGGTAGCATTTGTTATTGTTGCATTCGTCGTCTCTTCTTCATTTATTTATTAGCAAGGAGTTCTCCCCTACCTAAAATTTGATAGTTCTTCCTTTTCATATACTCTCTATTTTTTCAATGTCCCTTTTTTGTTAGCCCCTGCAATAGTTAAACAAACTGAACCCTCTCTCTCTCCCTCCCTCTCTCTCTCTTTCCTCTCTCATATCTACGATTCTTGGAGTGAAGCACAAAGAAGTGCCCAGGGGAATGAGTGAAGCTGCCAGCATGATCTAGCTCCGAATGAACTAAATTTTTTTGTGAAATATGCATCAATATTTGTGCAGTACAGTTAATTCTTTGCTAGGTCATGCTCTGACAGCCTCACTTCTTCCCATATTATTGGGCTTTAATTTGCAGATTTCCAGTCCACAAGCAAAAATTTTGAAGAATTTTTATGTGAGTACTACCTTCTTCTTGTTGCAAATATCATCAAGCTCTTGCTGACAAATTCTTTCATGCTTCAGGAAAAGGCTGATCACGGTGAAGAGCTCTCTACCTAGAGACTAGGGTTTCCCTTTATTCTGGTGTCTTCCCTTTCCATGAAAAATGATTTAAGAGTTATTGTATGTCAACATTTGGTGAGGTTCAAATTTTAGCTCCGATGAATCCCTCCACTAATTTGGGGACTACTTGTGTTTTTATCGGACAGATGCTTTTGAACCGTCTGGGCTTGAACTGGTAACGGTTAATTAAGGTCATCTTAGTTATTTGGATGGGGAGGTTAGCGTCATTATTGAGTTAACAGTTACTATTTTTTTTAGGGAAAATAGGGCTGAATGCCCTATCATAAATATATTGATACCTGAGTAGAAAGTATTTACAAAACTAGTTATCTACCGATGATTTAGCCACCAGCTCCGAGATGGAGAAACACTAAAACATAAGTAGAAAACTTGGTAATCGAGGTGTTTGTTTTTGTTATGTTTTTTAGAAAAACATCATGTTATGGTGTTTTTTTTTCAAACATGTTTTGAAAACACCATTTGTAGTTATTATTTATAAAGTGATGGCGACGGCGACAACGGGCGGGTGCCGACGGGCGGACGACGACCGTGGGTGGCCGATGGCCGACGACGGGCGGGCGGCCGAGTGGCCAGGCGGCGGCGGACGACGACCATCGGTGGTCGACGACGGGTGGTCAGGTGGCAGCGGGTGGCAGGCGACAGGCGGGCGGGCGGGCGGCGAGCGGTCGATCAACGGGCAGCGGGCGAACAACGACGGGTGACGGGCGGGCGAGCAGCCGGACGATGGGCGGCGACGGGCCGGACAACAAGCGGGTGGGCGGGCAAGCTGCGGCGACGGCCGAACGACGGGCGGGCGGCGTTGGCGGGGCGGCGGTGGGTAGTGGCGACGACGGCGGGGCGGCGGTGGGTAGTGGCGACGACGGCGGGCGGCGGCGGCTTGGATGAAAAAATGGAAACTCAAAACATCTTTTTGGTGTTTTGAGAAAAATGTTTATTTTTTTGATTTTGTGAAGGACCAAGTTAAAAAAACACTCCGGTTGCCAAACACGTTTTATTGTTTTTGTTGAAAACAAAAACAAAAACAGTAAAAACGCCACCCAAATGCTCCTTAAGAGATATATAAACATAAAACCAAAACAAAAAAAACAAACAAACAGATGATGGAGGAAACCAGAAGAAAGATAAGAGAGAACGATAGAAAAGGCCATTGCTGACAAAATACAGTAGCACCCCGATCAGGGAATCCCATTGCTGAGTTAACAGTTACTATAACGCTAGAGCTAAAGTTTTAGAATGGGATAATTTTAGCATAATATAGTTGACTATTGGCGAACTGCAGCTACAATAATATAAGCGTGTTTTACCATTTTATTTGTTATAAAAACAGATTCTCAAATTAAACTATCCAAAAAATATTGGCTAAACTCCTGCAGGAAGTTGTATAAACTTTACCAGAAAGAAAATGTTAATCATGTACAGTGTTGCTCGTTTGCAAGCATGAAAACTACGGTTACATTATTGTTAAGAACAGATTATATTAAAGGACTTTAGTTTAGAGTCATCGGAAAATGGGAGGAGCCAGTTTAAGTCTGACGACAGTTAATTTGTGAGAATTCGATAGATTCTAAGTAAATGTTCTAAAAATTCACTTAAAAGTTGTCAATTTATTATTATTATTATACTTTTTTTTGGGTTTAAGCAGTTGCATAAATTTAGATTCAATTAAGACTAATTTAAAAGCATAATTTACTCAATAGCCAATTATGTCATCTAGTATTGCAGCTCTTTGAGACAGACTACAGTTATGAGACAAGTGTCTGTGTTAGTGATTTTGCACCAGCATTCTAGCTTTGTACAGAATATCATGTACACAAATTAAAAAAAAAACAAGAACTGGAATCTGGAGATATATTGAGAAAAGCTTATTCTGTAAACATTTGCAGCAGCAGCAGCAGCAGAATTAAGGGGGGAAAAAGATTCAAAAATTTTAACCCATCATAGAGATTTAAAAGAGAATCGTCAAGAGTTCAGAAATTTCACCTCTGCAGTTTGAAGAAAAGTACACCCCCGCACTAAAATAATCCCTGCTCTCGTAGTGAGGGTGGTTCGACAAACAACCAAAAAACGGGAAAATTGCTACATTTAAATCAATAATAGGAAAGATCTCTGTGATCAGGGCCGGCCCAAGCTTTTTTGAGGCCCTGTGCGAAATGATAAAATGAGGCCCTCTTCTATATAAATATTGAATTATAAATTTATTGAATTATATTTATTTTACAAAAGAAATAATACATAAAAATACAAAAATTACAAAAACGATGTTTTCGTGCATTTTTTGATGCAAAATCATCAATAATAGAATCTATATCTATTTTTTCCAACATATCCTTCTCGATGCATAGAATTGCAAGGTCATTCAATCTTTCTTGTAATAATGTTGAGCGCAAATATGTTTTTATCAGCTTCAATTTTGAAAAACTCCTTTCCGCTGATGCTACAGTTAGGCTTAGGCAATGGACATAAATTATTATTTAATTTAGTGGGCTAGTATTAGATTATTAGGCCCTTTTTTAAACAAACAAAAAACTTATTGGAAAGAATTAAGAAATATACTATGGGTATTTTTAAAAATTTGGGGCCCCCTTTGAAATGGGGCCCTGTGCGGTCGCCCCCCCTTACCCCCCCTCTTGGGCCGGGCCTGTCTGTGATTTGTAATGGGGAGAGAGAGAGAGGAGTACAAGTTTGAACCATCTTCGAATAGAAAAGAGGTGAATAAAATGTTGGCGTTTATCGCTTGGTTTTTTCCTCATAAGAATTTGTGGCGCACGCAAAGGATCTCTTGCATGCATGTGTTACTTGACAATACAAGCTCTAAGAGCATCTCCAAGGGGCTAGATGTTGTGCGCAGCGGAAATTTTGGCAGCACCTCCGATGCGCAAGGTGTACAACAAGATATTAGATCACAATGAATTCTCGTTTCTCAAAGGAAACAAGAACCAAAAGCCAGATATCTCATCAAAATGAGATATCAGCTCTTCCTCTCGTCAGCTCTAGGACTGCGTGTCGAGGGATCCTACAAGCTATTACAAATCACGACAAGAACACAACTTTTACGTGGTTCGGCAAATAGCCTACGTCCACGGGGCAATAAGGGGGGAGATCTACTATTAGAGGGAGAGATACAATAAGGTTTACAATCTCACAACCTAAACCCTCTCACAAACTCTCAGATCCCTCTTAATCTCTCTCTACAAAAGGATGCACAAACTCTCAAAGTCGGCACTGCGTCTTCTCCCTGCCTGCGCACTGCCAAAGCACGCCTTCTGCAAACTTTGCTTTGCTTTTCTGCAGCCGCCCAAATTTTCTTCTGCAGCCGCACAAATCCAAGACCAACCTCCTGTGCACACCGAAAAATACCCTAGCTTCGGTATTTATAGCTTGCTGAACTTGTTCACACGGAAACAAATCGGCTAAAATTGTGTTCACGTGGGTCTGGCCCACCTCTCCTCTTCACGCGGAAAACGAACGACTGATTTCTCGTTCACTCATGTGGTGGGCCCCCCCCAACACATGTTTACAATTCTCCACCTCGGCGGAGTTTTTCCAAAACTGAGCCGACACCGATCATATCAAATGCCTCCCTTGTTGCGTCCAGTACGCCATGACAACGGACTCATGACAACGGACTCCATCTACAACAAGTCGAGACCCAAACGGGAGTGCGAACACTCACCCAAACCAGCAGTGTCTACTCACCAAATCGATCTCACCCCATCAAATTATCTAACCCGGCTGCATCGTAAAGACTGCCTACGTATCCTCTTGCCCAAGGAATCAAGCCAGACGTAGTTCACCAAAATGGCCTCCAAAGGCCCTCAATCAAATAGAAAAGTCTGCAACTCTTCTTCAATATCACCAAACGATCTGTAACTGATAGCACTCCCAATGGCCCCAAATTGAGACAAATCAAACACCTCCATCTGAGGTAAACCAATGGCCGTATCCAAATCATGTCCACCAGCTGCAACCGAATCCAAAACCAATCCATCATCTGCATCCGAAATCAAATGATCCCCAACCTGTGTTACCTCAGCTGGAATCCCAAATGATGCAGTATGATCTGGAGCATGTGGAATATGTTCCACCCAACGTGAAGTAGCATCACCCTCCACCTGTTGTGATATCCAAACGACCTGATCAACACTTTCCACCTGCCGAGAGTCAAAAGTGACATTCCTGCTCAGAACAAATTCAGAAGCTCCTAAATGATAATCAAATGAGCCTCCGAATCCCAAACGCGCTATCGGATCGAATCTCACATCCACGATGTGACCAAGTGCTGGGTAGCCAAACATCCGACGCAACCCAAAATCTGAAGCAGCTCCACCAGATCTAAAATCTCTACATGCAGCAGTCGGCAACCTATACATAAGATGGCCCAAACATGTCGTAGCCCGCACACCAATGCCAATGCTCGACATCAAACGCCGATCCTCCTCCAGAAAGGAACAGCTCCCCAAATCTGTCATCTCATCATGTCGCCTCAAAGTTTCCACACCAATGAAGTCCTATTGCCGTGAGCTCGGCACAAACGCAAGAAAGAACCCCTACCATAATCAGAACGTCAGGTTACCTTTCTACCAACACACTTCTTCCATCTGTTGCGGGCTTCTAGGACTTCACACCAACGGGACTTGGTTGCAACCCACCAATGCCTAGAGCAGTCCCCAACTGCGGACCACATATCTATTATCTCCCAATAATGCTTCCTTGGAAGGCCCCCGAATGCCTGAATGAACACCCCTCAGAAGATCCCTCGAATGATGGATAGAAGTGCCAAACTCCATCTCGGTCTCCTCGCTCATACCAATGGGTTCACAGGACTTCAAACTGCAGGTCATAGCACTCTTCAACAACCTATGCACGGCATTACCAATCAAATAACACAGCATCAAATAACGCCACAGTCTAGCCGAATCTGATAAAGTCGTCATCTCCCTATCAATCGTCGTGCTTCCAAGTAAATAATACAAATTGCTCCTTCTGACGCCCTTCATCACAATCATGGACCCCAATGTGACCTTCAAACGTGCATCCACCAAGGTCACTTTATAGCCAGATGCCACCAAAGCTCCTAGTGAAATGATGTTCTTCGACAACTGCGGAACGAACCTCACTTCTTCCAACTCCTGAATCACTCCATCATACATCCGAATACGAACGGTACCAATACCATCAATAGAGCATGCATGTCCATTACCCATGAGCACAACATCCTCTCTTTTCAACTTCTGAAAGCTGAAGAACCAATCCCTCCTAGGGCAAACGTGGTATGAAGCACCCGAATCCAACATCCACTCTGTAGAGTTGGCAACACAAATTGACGGTAGTGCAGACAATGAATAGCCCGAAGAATCCGAATTTGAATTGTTGCCACTAGTCTTGACAACATTCACCTCTGAAGCTTGTACAGCTTTCCCCTTATTCTTCTCGGCTCGATCTAACTTTGGGCATTCGGCTTTCCAATGTCCATCCTCTTTACAAAAGGCACATTGATTCCTACGAATCCCATGATGTGCACCTCTAGACCGCGACCTTCTGTTTCGGTTTGAACCACGACCTTGAACTACTAATGCATCTCCCGATGCCTTCTCGGAGGACTTATCAACACTCTTTCTCAACTCATAATTCACCAACGCTGAGGTCACCTCCTTGTAACTAACAGTAGTTCTTCCATTAATCATAGTTAGGACAAAAATACCATAATCATCATCGGGCAACGAACATAAAAGTAGCATCGTCTTGTCTTCATCCTCAACCATAATATCCACATTAGCCATGTCTGAAAGTAGCTTCGTGAAGTTGTTAACATGCTCCCGAATGGAAACTCCCCTCTTCATCTTGAATTGGTAAAACCTCTTCTTCAAGTGAAGCCGATTCTCAATGCTCTTCGTAAGATACTTTTCATTGAGTGTTTCCCACATCTTCTTCGCCGACGTCTCGTTCATCACGTCATAAATAAGATCCGGCGTCAAGCATGACCGAATAACTCCACACGCCCTACCATTCATCTTCTTCCAAACCTTAGCTTTCATATCGACAGGTTTCTCTGGCAACTCAAGAGTCTCCTCCAAATTCTGTGCGTCGAAGGCGTCCATTATCTGACACCTCCACAATCCGAAATTAATCTTGCCGTCGAACTTCGGAACATCAATCTTCATGTTATTGATGCTCAAACTATGTATCGTCTTCGTAAGAGACGATCCCGATGTGCTTGCTTCACGCATATTGTTGATCTAACCCTTCAAATAAGAATCCTTCAGCGAATCCTTCAAACAAGCTTCCAAGTCCAACCCGGAGCTCTAATACCACTTGTTGTGCGCAGCGAAAATTTCGGCAGCATCTCCGGTGCGTAAGGTGCACAACAAGAGATTAGATCATAATGAATTCTCGTTTCTCAAAGGAAACAAGAACCAAAAACCAGATATCTCATCAAAGTGAGATATCAGCTCTTCCTCTCGTCAGCTCTAGGACTACGCGTCGAGGGATCCTACAAGCTAATTACAAATCACGGCAAGAACACAATTTTTACGTGGTTCGACAAATAGCCTACGTCCACGGGGCAAGGAGGGGGGAGATCTACTATTAGAGGGAGAGATACAATAATGTTTACAATCTCACAACCTAAACCCTCTCACGAACTCTCAGATCCCTCTTAATCTCTCTCTACAAAAGGATGCACAAACTCTCAAAGTCGGCACTGCGTTTTCTCCCTGCCTGCGCACTGCCAAAGCACGCCTTCTGCAAACTTTGCTTTGCTTTTCTGCAGCCGCCCAAATTTTCTTCTGCAGCCGCACAAATCCAAGACCAACCTCCTGTGCACACCGAAAAATACCCTAGCTTCGGTATTTATAGCTTGCTGAACTTGTTCACGCAGAAACAAATCGGCTGAAATTGTGTTCACGTGGGTTTGGCCCACCTCTCCTCTTCACGCGGAAAACGAGCGGCTGATTTCTCGTTCACTCATGTGGTGGGCCCCCCCCAACACGTCTTTACACTAGAAAAATCCGGCCCCTTAGCTAAATTAGGGGACTTTTAAGGGGGATTAGCTTCAAGGGACTCGAATTTTTCTCATTCACCGTCATGTCCCTTAACTTCCTCCTCAAATTAAGAGGAAGGTTAAAGTCCCTTAACCTTCCACTTATAATTTTATATTAATATATTTTGTTTTAGAGTTAATTTATAATTAATTAAATTTAATTAATGTATAGTTAATTTAAAATAATATAATTAAGTTAATTTAAAATAATATAATTAAGTTAATGTATAGTTAATTTAATTTGATTAATATTTTTAAAATGTCCCCGTATAAATATGAACGTTATAATACGACCGTTGAGATATGACGGTTGAGATATTATTGTTAAATTAAATTAATATAAAAATAATATGAATTTAAATTTACAATAATATTTAACTTTTAACACAATTTATATAAATTAATTACTACCTAAATTAATTATTTATTAAATTTTAATATGATTAATTAATTTATGATTATATAAGTTAATTTCTTAATTTAAATTAATTAATTAATTATTTTTAGTTATTACTATTTAATTACTTATTCATTTATAAATAACCCACATATTTAATTAAATCCTAATCTATAAAATTAAAAAACTAAATATAATATAATAATTAATTAAGGGGTAGAGAACTTTTAAGGGGGAACCATTGGAAGAACACCAACCCCTCTTTTAAAGTTCCCCCTAATTTAAGGGGCATCCAAAGGATCCCATGGAGATGCTCTAAGATACCAAATTGGGAAGTAGATGGGATGAATCGCTCTGCTGTTGATCAATACCAAGTAAACTGTAAAAAGAGAGATCAAGCAGAAATAGTTTTCCCATTAAAAAAAAAAATCCAGTACAGAGAGAGATTAGAACCCAACCTTTATGATGGATCGCAAACCTTGTGGAACTACCTAGCCTTGGTTTGAGATCAAGATATGCACAAAGTGTAGACCTACGGCTACTGAAATTGGACGCTTACACATTTAATTTAGTCTACTTTGTTATTGTTTGAACTCTCCAAACACTGAGCGTGCCCCCGCGCACAAAATGAAAAAGAAAAAAAAATACAATAATATGTAACTTGCAAACACCTGATAAAAAGCTATCTCTATGTACCAGAACAGATAATTATGCTCAAAACTTATCTTGAATTTTGGTAGGAATGAACAAGATTGCCTACCTAACCTCTTCCTTCTCGCCTTGACCACATCAAAGTTAAATACAGAATTGTGTACGAAAATGTGGATATAGAGCAATATACCAAAGAGTAGAAAGCCTGAAAACTATTCTACAACAAAGACGTCAGAGCAGAATCACAAGTCTCTTCATACTTCAGATATAAACATCAAGATTCTAGAACACGACAGAAATAAAGCATATCATTCTTCCCCCCCGCCTCCACATTTAGTAGCAAGTGGTCCCTTCATAGATAGCAGAGCCTTTCTAATTGAGTTAAACCCTAGCAACTTTTGATTCTTAAATTCACATTAAAAAAAAATAAGATGCACATTGAGCTCCAGCCAAACTTGAGTTGGGGATAGAAGAAATGGACTAGTGACTCACTTCCTACTACCTTCGCACTTGGACCACATTGGAAAAAGCTTGTACAACTGTTGTGCAAACAAACACATTCATGGAGGCAAGTGAATTGGATAGAGGAATCAAACTTACCAAACTATCTCCATATCTAAACGAAATAAAACTGAATAGCTATGATTTCAAATCTATCTACGAGGACTATGCCATGATCTCATTCATCTAGTATCATATTTCGATATCACAGGATCATCGGATAAACAAATCGAATGGTGGTCCCCTGTGTATCAGTGGTTGCATAAGTAAATGACAGTAACACTAGTTTTTGCATGTCATAGTGTGTCCATGAAAGCTTAGAATTCATACATCCCTTTCCTTGTGATATCAACGGTTTTCTTTTTCCGGGACCCATGTAAAGTTCACAGACAGAGAGAAAGAGCAACCCCATGAAACTCAAATAAACCCTAGAGAAAACCTACAGCAAGAAAAACTAAGTGGTCCATGCAAGTCCTAGACCTACTCTGCCTCTATTCTTTCTATGAGCGTGGTCCTATCTCCACCTCCTCCCCCTTTTCAATAATGTTCCACCAACAAAGAGAACAGCCTGTGATGATGCAAATAGGCCATTGAATATCCTCAAAATTTATTTAAATTTTCCATGAACAATCAAACATTATCCATCGAAAGGTAGACGACAAGATCCTCACCGCTTGATCAATGTTAGACTGCATTGGGAATTCAACACGCATGTGAAGGCGATTAATCCAATATCATGCGCGATCACAAGTTGTTTCGAGGCCTTTTGTAGAGATAAGATGTGGAAGAATACATGTGATGAGAAAAATACTAATATACAAAAGCGTTTACTTTTGAAGAACACAGAAAGGTTCACATAAGACATTTGGTCTTCACACAGCCATTCATCACTACAATAAGTGTATATAATAGTCAGAGGACATACTGTCATAGGTTCAGAATCAAACATTGTTTCACGAAGTTAGAATTGTGAGAAAGCAAATGTGCAGGAAGTGTGAAAATCATTTTTTCAGAAAGCTATGAAAAAGAAGAGCTAGATGTTTGAAACATCTAACATGTTTCAATTTAGTAGACCAAAGAAAAAATTGACTGAAAGATAAAAGCTGCACAGCATGCGAAAAATTCACATATATAGTATTACAGGAACAAATTATGAATGGTATGAGAAAACCTGTCAAAAAATTCTTATGTCTATGGAACGCGTCTTTTCCTCTAAGATATTTATGAATCGACCAGTAAAGAGCAGCATACGAAATATCCAAAAATATTAGAAATTCATGGAATCACAGAATGAACTGATGATGTTAATTAATGATGATACGAGCAGACAAAGATGACCCAGAAACAGACGGCATCATATATTACAAAAGTATATACTAATTTCTTTTCACCAGTGAAAAAATTTGGGAGAAGTTACCACATAATGAAACCCCTATCAACTTGTGAAGAAATAATGTCCACATTTCTGCCCACAGTATTTCTATATTTCATGAACAAGTTATGATTAATTCGCAGACTATTATATTTACTGACAAATCTGTTGGATAGCAGTTCTTAATATGTTCCTTAATTTATTTTGGTAACATGTTATTCGGATTCCTAATCTGTTTTGATAACATGTTATTAGGATTCCTAATCTGTTTTGGTAACAGGTTTTTAGGATTCCTAATCTGTTTTGATTTTGGTTTTAGAATTCCTAGTATGTTTTTTTTTTGGATTTCTATATATATGCAACGTTTTAGAAGAGAAAATTAGCGAAGGGGATATTTAGAGCACAGAAAAGAGGTATTTTCTGAGCTATTGGTAGAGTTTTGTTTGGAGAGAATTAGAGTTTTGTTGGTGAGATTAATTTGTGAGTTTGTGTGATTTTATAATCTCAGTTTGTACTCTTCTTCTCTATTAGTGAATAACCCCATCATCCCCTTCTTGCCCCGTGGACATAAGCAACTTGCCGAATCACGTTAAAATTGGTTGTTTGAGTTTGTGCCGTTATTTTGCATTGTTTGGCCTTCTCTCGACGTTTGTTTGATTTGGTTTCTCGAAGCACATCGGTTTGACTTTGGATTCTACCGCGCACAACAAGTGGTAACAGAGCTCAACAAAATCAATAACTCGAATGATTTCATTAAGAATTAAGAAACTTTTCAGTAATTTCTCAGGGAAACCCGCATGCAATTTTTGGGTGATGCCAAGTAAGAGAACAGAGACAAATGCTGCAAGCACTAGAAGCTTGGGTTATTAAAAGCATTTGTCAGGCTAGTTGACTATGAAACAGGGCATTTACAAGGGAAGGTGAAGATAGCATTTTGCTCATATCAAGAATGTTGGAAATTGTGGATCTCGAGCCTCTGCTCCAAGTAGAGATAAATAAGTTGGTTGGAAGGTTTCGATAAATGTACAAGGCCTTCAGTAAGACTGCTGAATCTTGACTTGAATGCTCCTCTATTATGTAAACTGAAGAAGATGCATCACTAGCTCATTAGTACTTTTTTCATCCTATAGACTGAGTCCTCAGTAAAACATACTAGGTAGTCTAACAGTTTCAGACCTGAGGGAAGGCTGTTGTATTAACCAAAGAACATGGTGAAGAAAATCATATTCAATTGTCGTAAGAAAAAAAGATTTTGAATTTCATTTACAATATAAGAGGTGAAAGATATCTGTATAATTCTTTCTGGACGAAATATTTGACGCCCCTAATCTCGTTTGTTCGAGATTTTTTGTTTCCATTTAGTTCGTCATCATTCAAGTGCTTATTGTTGCTCTAAACGAGATTATTTGCTGGCGTGCGTGTCAACTACTTTTATTTGTATTTGATGCATTCAACGCATTCACACGTTGTAAAGTTCAAACCCCCCCCACCCAAGCAAAAAAACACCAATATTCGTTCTCACTCTTGACACGCATCTCCTCTACTACTCATAAAATTGTTCTGTTTCCTCTATATAAAATTAGAAAATCCAACTGAAGCTGCTTCATAAAAGATGTGAACCATTATGGAGCTGTGAAGACAATAACTAAAAAGACCAGGAACTCATGAATTTTTACTCCTATTTTTCTTTCTTCTTTTTCTCCTCTAATGTATTCTTTATTTGATTCATCCAAAATATCAAATATTTTATCATCGATTAACCTCATATCTGGAAGCAGATTCAAAACTACAGCTGCTAATTTATAATACAAGCATCCATGTAGCCCAAAAGTGACGGCCAATGAAAGTTTTACAGAGTTCGCTTCCCAGGTGATATCTTAAATTTGAAAGCTGTGACTGAGACTGAAGCCCAACTGAATTATATACTAGTTGTGTATCAAGTTGCAGAAATAACTCAATGTCCTTCCATCATTTCTTAGGTTTCACTGGTTTCTGCTGCAGGTCATACGATGTACGAAGGGAACGTCAATGTAGGAAGAGAATCGTGACATACAGTCCTAGACGATCAAATTCAATGACCAAACAAACAATTTCCTTAAATCATATCCTTCACCAATGCTAAGCTAAAAAGAGGATAATGAACGGAAGCAAACTTGCTAAAACTTATTACACTCTCACTATTTATTTTTTAATAAAGTTGCATAAACAATTAAACATAGGACTCAATGATACATGCAACAACAGTTCATATAACATAAACATGTACTTCTGTTGGATGGCACAAATAGATAATGGTAGGACGGAGTACATAATATAGCATAGCATAATATGAAGTGGGCAAAACCAAAGGAGTCCCAGTTAGATGATACTTGAGTTAGTATTGAGATGACCAATCTGCCGCGCTACCAACCCTAGGCATTCCTGAGCCATCCCTTTTTGCCTGTGCATCAACCTTGTAATTCGCACCACAGACCTGCCCTTGGCTATCCACTCTTGGAACTGGCTTCAGCTCATTAAGGGGATGCTCGAAACTTTGCAGTCCCTTGGAAGTCGTGAAAAAGCAACCTGGTCAAGAAATGTTCCGAAATGGATGTGTATGAGAAACAAATATGCACACAGTTACATGATGAGCATATAGTTACATTCTATCTCGTTTGGTACCTTTAGGGAAGGGTGCAAATGACTTTCCACAGCCCTTCTTCACAATTTCAACGTCATCAGCAAAAATCAAGTGGTCTTGTGAATCGGTTCCCCAGAAGAAAGGCACACTTCCATCAGCATCCTGCGTTTTAAGCAAAAACTCAGTAAATAGGAAGAATGAACCAATAGTCAACAGGAACAGTAAACCTAACTTTACAATGCTTACATGTACATAGTTAATCACCACATTTAGATGATTAAGGATGCAGTTAACTTCATCTGCACAACCATATATATGGTCATCCTCAGCCTTTAATAATAACATTAGAGCATCACCATGTAGATAATAGCTTAATCTAGCTATTTGGCGCCACTGCTGTATTCGCGCCAGTCACTTTTTGATACTCATGTTGTCATCTCTATTTAGCCCCTTTCCTAACCTTGGAACTAATCCTCATTTCTAACATTTCTCTCAGCCCAGCATTTTCTCACCTTAAGGTGACGGTGCAATAGAAACGGTTAACAAATCCAAATAAGAGAACAAAACTTGTTGTGTGCACATATCAACTGCTCAATTGCATAACAGTTCACCAGCCTCCAAGGATATGAATCAATTGTGGACCAAAAAACTAACTTTGGTTGTATAAGAGTGGGCTTATTGTACCCAATTTTAAGAATCTTACAAGAAGCAAGCAAGGACTTGTCTATTGAATAGGATTAGACGATTGAGCAAATAGGTGCAGAGATCTCTAGTTGAAAGGAAGAGTTAAGTTCTTTTACAGAGGGTACCGAGTTGAAAGACATCAAAGGCTCTCTAGTGAACATATAGGGTGACGGGGTGAGGAACTTACTATAAGATTCTTGTATGTAACCTAGAAGAAATGTTAAGTGAGACTATGAGAGCTCTCTTTTACTCCTGTATTTTAATTTTAAGACATCTTACTGCTTCTTTCCTTAGTTGTTAGTTGTAGGCCAACAATAAACTGCAAACATAATTCGTGTATGCTCTTTTCCTATTTGACTTTTCTAACTTATGGTTAAGACCATTAAACTTGAACCTTAAGGTGCTCCATAAGACCACAACGTATGGTAAACACACTCATTTAAATGGTACAAGATTTCCAACCAGCACTCTTCTTACAAATTCTTTCTACTGCGAACGAGAAGTATCAATTATCAAAATGTAACATTTGATGTTAAAATTCAATTGTGTTACATATTTGTTTTGTAGTTACACAAGTAAAAGGGTTGGGGTGGAAATATTTTTAAACTATGTGGAGCAAGTTATAAGACTAGAAGGCTATAGAAATGTAATTTTTCAAATTCCCAGGGTTGCAACTTGCAACTGCACCCCTAAGACTGAATATGGATCCGCCCCTGCAGACTTTGCCACATGTATTGTCTTTGGCTCACGGTTATCTTATTGGTGAAAGGAATGGACAAACTATAAAGTATAAATGTTCCACTTCCTAAAATCATCTGTTCAATTGCACCAATCATACTTTCTAGTAAACAAATAGTAAAGGAATTTATGTATAGCTGCATTTTTCTTCACTTTATACAGGTGCAAAGAAACCTTAATATATAGTGAAAACTAACGTCACTAGAAAGTTCAGTAGCATTTTGATATGGACATAGTACGTAACACAATTAACCACGAGACAAAGATATAAGAAAATGAGAGAGGGATATGGTCCTGCTGTACATTATGTGGAAGAATAGGTAACATGATAATATCTATACAAGCAATACTTGTGCTTTAAAGACAAAAGTGAATCTTTCATCAAATTCAACTGTAGATTGATTAATCTGGCCCTTCTTTTACATCATTTCTATAGCTAAATGTTCTTCTAGAACTGATCTGCTGACCTGCATGTCTAAGTATAGTTTCAATGTCTTATTTAATAAGAATATCATTCTGCACAAGTGACCAAGTAGAAGAAGGATAATGGTCTTGGAATTTACTTACAGCAGCAATAAAGGTTGTTTTTGATGAGCTATCGAACAGAATGAATGCAAACTTTCCATTGAGGTCTCTCACCACCTGATCAGCAGGGTAAGGACCTCTATCTCTTAATGTCCTGTAAGCTTCAATGACAATAATAACTTCATTGGCAGTCTTGCTCAGTCCATATTGTTGCTTCAAATGTGGAATGTTTCCAATGTGACCTTGGAATAAACAAAATATATCATCCACAGCAGCAAATAATCTGCAGAAAGAATAATAGCATTATAAGAGATGGAAAAAAATGTTCAAACGGATGAAGTTCAGGAAAAAGTATAATAGAGCAGTGGAGCATAACCAAAAATACAGTTGTTTAAATGGATGAAATTCAGAACTAAGGCAGTGATAACCCAGAGCAGGTTATGTTTCCATTGAATACTTCATGGTTTCTGTTGAATTTGTCATGGAATTGAGCCTACTTAAACAAGCTATATTACAAGATAACCAGCCTACATATGCATGTATAGATACATATTTGTGCGTGTGTGAGTTCGTGTGTGATAGGATAACCATGTAGTTAACCAACGGTTTCCAGTACTCCAAGCAACAATTCCGCTAGCATCCCTGAAGAGTTGTCATAACTTTACATTTCACATTTCTTTATTAACAACGGATACTATGAGCATAGACCTAAGGTATACTCCGCAAAATGCTTGTATTTCAGAACTATGCCGCCTCAAACCTTTTCAACATGATCATGCCAGTTCCTCAGTTGATCAATGAACAGTCCTCGTGCGCGCGCGTGAGGGCACGTGTGGGGTTTATGATAGGATAACCTTGTAGTTAACCAAGGGTTTCTAATACTTCAAGCAACAATTCTGCTAGCATCCGTAAAGAGTTATCATGACTTCACATGTTTCATGTTTCATTATTACAAGGGATACTATGAGCATAGACCTAAGGTCTACGCTGCAAAATATTTGTATTTCAGAACAATGTCACCTCAAACCTTTTCAACATGCTCATGCCAGTTGCTCCATCAGCCAACTAACAGTCCTTAACCCATTCCTTTTACCTGTAGAAATTAAGATATTACACGTTGGATTAGAATCCAATTTAAGTAGCTGCCTAATAGAATCTCCAGAGAATCCCAATTAAGTCATGCGCCTCATCACAGATTGATCCTTAACTCCTACTTATTTGTTCAATGTGGAATAAGAAACCGACACACCAACTTATAAGTTTAACAGTCCTGCCATCTAAGGTGGGTGTTCAACCAGCTCCAAGATACAACCCAAACATTAGAAGCTAGACGAATCTTTTCTTCAAGTAGAAGATAAAAAGAAAAAATTAAATTTCCCTCTCGCAGGACACAGTTTACCTCACAGGAAGCTCTGACTGAAGGTGACAATGACACCATGAGCCCAAACATGTAGTACTATTTGTAATGTTGTAGCAGTGGACACAGGACATGTGGACAACTAAACCCAACTAGTAGAGATAAAGACAACACAAGGATAAAATGTGGTTCAGGCAATACCTACATCCACAAACAAAGTCACCAAAAGAAAGCCCCCAAATAGACATAAGATTATGACAAAAAGATCAAAGAGAAGAGCAACTTCTCAGAGTCCCATGCTCCCCATATAAGTACCCCACCCTCAGATCATGTATCAGAGTTTGGTGGAACATACATGGTTACAGATAATTATTCCTGATAAAGGCCTTTGTCCTACACTAAAACCCCAAAGATAAGATGAGGGTTTAGGGTAATATTTACACTCTAAAACCTGAACTCGTGCAACAATATCAATTTTTCTCAAAATTCACAATAAATTCATGGCCAGTGGGAATTGCAAGTGGGTTGCTCCTGTACTACGTCCATGCCACAACACTTTAAAAGATTCAAAGTTATTATGAGGGAGGGTTACATTTTTAATACTCTTAACAATTCCGAATCCCCAATATAACATCACCACCAGCTTAACCCATCAACAGTTCATTAACATTACTCTTGCCTTTCTTTAATGCACCTTAGCGGAGCCATCCAGCCAACACATTACTTGGATGATATTAGCGATCCATGGTTCTCAGTCCCTCAGCTAAAGAAGCTACCAGCCAAAAATCCTGGGAAGGTCCAGAGCTGATTTCTCAGAACTTCCTCAAGACTGCTCGATATGCATTGTTGCCTGATAACCAGGTACCACGACCCTCAAACCCCCTTCACATGCAACTAAAAGCCCACTTAAAGTCTAGACATAGCCATATCCTGGTCATTAAATTTACCTGATCCTAATAGAATAAGCTGGCCTACATCCACAAAAATGATGACTTGAGGTTTTTTATCCTATAGCCGAAATGTAGCAAAAAATAACAAAACTTTCTCATTAAAAGGTAACAAAGGTCTGGCTTCGTATTTTATCCATTCCAAATATGCGATGGAAAAAGAAAAATACTTCGCGTAGTTATAATTACCAACATTAGTACCAAATATAGATAATGATCGCATATTTCAACAAAGAACAATGAGGAAATAACAAATTCCGACGATCTGTTTTATTCTCTCCATCATTAATCACTCTTGACCTAAACTCTGAACATTATCAAAAGCTTCATAGAGACAAAGATTTGTATATACCTCGGCAGAAGAGGGTTCTGGTTCTCTGCGGTGTAGGCTAAGGATCCAGAGGACCCAAGGCTTATCGTCACCGCCCCTTGTTTCACCGACGAAAAATGGCTCACCAGCGACGCCCCGCCGCCTCCGCTCTCGCCGCCTCCCTCCGCCGTCGACCGCAGCCCCTCGGGGCTCTTCGCTACCGTCCGATCGAACACCGCCAGCATTTTTCAGCCCTGATCTCGTCACCTCCTGCAGACAACTCCAGATCTCAATCTCCGCTCTCTTCTCTATCTTCCGATGATTTTCTTAATTTTTTTTTTTTTCAGTTCCTCTGACATCGGGCACGGGTAGTATTTATAGCATGAATGAGGGGTTAGATCTACTTACGTAAATACCCTTGGTTTCGGGGGTATTTTACTTTCTATAAATGGGGAATTAGGGGGATTGAGAGGGTAAATTTGGAAGACTGGTGTCATAATTCACAATTTTAGAGCAAGATAACAAATCGGTGGATTAAATTATGGAAAAAAAAACAGACACCTTTGACCCAGCTGCGCCCTGCTCGTAGGCCCCGCATATCTGAGTCCTGGGTGAGATGGCGACTTGGTTTGTGTTTTTTTTTTACTATTTTGGAAAGCACAGGTGCGAGTCAGCAATCTTATCCAGAATTTGATACAAAAAAAGTTGAAATGTACCGTCCAAATTCCGACAGCTGTGGAGACAGAATACCAAACACGTATTTTTTTTACGTGGCGGGGATCGAGTGGTTCTTTGTAGGGGCCTGGGACTAATCGGAGCCTTACACGTTAAGGCTTTGCGATGGCTGATTCGAGACGCAAACTACCAAAAAATTCTAGAGATGAGGTGAATTTTCGAGAATGGTTTTGTAAATATCTCGCCCATTGTTTCCCTAGTGTCTGCACGTGGATGTCCTCAGCCCGTGGTTTTGATGAACTACACAGGTTGATGTAAAGTTTGGTTTTGGATAGATTCATTTCATTAGGAGATGTCATATGCCGTATATTTTCCAAGAGCATTTCGTGAATTCTAATCGATATTTAGCAGGACAAAAAGATCAAGGTGATTAATTATCACCGAAAATCCTTTTTAAGGATAATTTTTGTATTAATTAAATTTTAAAAGTGATTTCCGTATTCTCACCAAATTTTAAAAGTTGACTATGTGGGGGAAAAAAGGTAAATATTAAAAAGATGCAAAATAATAAGAGTATGATGATATTTGTCTTATCTTTCTAATTTTAAAAATGGGTGAAGTGCAGATAGACATTCTATAATATGGCCCAATTATGGATAAACATCCCTACAGTTGTATTTATTTGTGAGAACATACCCACTATCTTTTAAAATCTTTTTTGGGCTGTAGAAAGAGTCAAAGAAACAAAAATAAGAAGAGGTGGATAGACCCTAGTAACTATATTTGTAAGGAGAGAACCCAAATTGCTAATTTTTTTTTTTAATGTTTAGAAGAGTAGAAAAAGTTCACTGAGCACATGAAAATACTACAAGGCGATCCATCCGCACAAATAGAATTACATAGGTTTGTCTGCAACTTGCGATAGTACAAGGGATCATTCGCAGTTAACACTTTCAATCTATTCCTCTATACAAATGGGAGAACCCAAGATTCACTATTCATACTACAGTAAATACTACAGCGATATTTACTGTAGTATTATTACTATAGCGAACAGGAAACGAGATACTGCAGCGTTTTTTAAAAAGTATTACTATAGCGCACGGGAATATTGTAGCATTTTAAAAAAAAATTGTAGCAGAGACGGAATGCTATAGTAATTCAAAAAATATTACTGTAGCAAAAACGATGTACTATTTGTCGTGCTTTGCACGGTGTTCACACTAGTTTGAGTAAAAGAAACAAAGAATAAGGCGGTTTCAAATAACATATATCAGATAGATGAGGATAGATGTTTATAACACGTTAGTCTACTGAATATGAACCGTCTCATACATCAACATGCAATTCAAAGATACGCAGACGATCTAGATCTTCAACTTCAACAGGGCCTTTGACGAAGAATGCAGAATTTTCAAAATCAATTGTAAAAGAACTCGTGTACATCTGACTGTCGCCGGCCACAACTTAAATCACCTTGTTGGGCATCAAGTGAACCCAAATTAAATGTAGTTGAACTTGTCACAAAATAAATACGACCCTTTTATATTAAAAAATCTACAAAGAAAACCAACGATACAGATGATAGAGGGCCATAAATATCCGAGAACAATGATAGCTTATGCGCGGTTATACCCTGTTGTATGCCACTGATTTGCTGAAGAGACGCCGGATATATACTACCTGAAGAGCACTTGCACATCCCAGCATAATGTACTCCATCATGGTATAGAAGATCAGCCGCCTTCTTGTGCTCTCATTTGCTGTATCGGAACACGTAGTATTAGACAGATGATGCAAAGATGGAGGCGCATATATCATGTATGATAAATAAACATATTTGGTTTCATTATTGTGTAAGAGATACAAGGGTACTTGAGCTTTGTTGTTCGCCATTTTAGCATCGATATTTGTACCAAAATGTTTCTTTTCCTGCAGTCAACTGAAATTGCAGACTATGCTGGCAACTTTTTGAAACTTTTGTTTTCTAACTCTCTTAGTCATGACACAAGGCCAAATACATATGGTGTTTGGCTCGCGATCAAACACTGAAAAATGGTCCGAATAGATATTATTGCCAATAAGCATTCAATTTTTGTTAATGTTTTGAGAGCATAACCATCCAAATTCATGGATGTTATTGCCGGTAAACGTGAGCATTTCCGTTCATTTCAGCATTTTGTTTGCTTGCACCATTTTTGAGAAATTGAAGCCTTAAAGCACTTGCTCTCATAGAAGCAAACACCGCAAATCATACAGGAAAAAACATTTACACCCAAGGCCTCTGACGTTTCTTCTTGGTTCTAGTTAAGATTACTGTGAAAACTCTAATTTAACAAAATCTCAATTTCCTATCACATGCAGTGTTACAATACTGTACAAACTTTTCCAAATTTTCTAAATTATCATCTTACAACCATACCACTACAGCTCTCATCACCATCCAGGTCCTTTCTCATTGGTAAACGGGGTAAGAACTATGTTGCAAAAGGCTCCATTGGAATATTTGACTAAATTTTACCAATAGGTTCAACTTGAAGACATTCCTATTATTGGTGTGGTGGTCCTGGCCCAGAAAAATATCGACAACAGAAAGGCTTATAAAAAAATCGGAGAAAGTCATTCATAGAAAAATCTACTTTCAATCAGTTTAAGCTCATATAACACGAGCAGACTGTCATACACATGATGATGACCACGCATGTGATGAAGTCCAAAGAGTTGGCAATAGATTAAATGACTCAAAGAAGAATTAGATGTGGGAATGAATTATATCAGATAGGTCTAAGGTTTCATAAATAGACGCTATACTGCAAAGCTCTGGCAGTCCTATAGCTTTATAGATTATGATAATCCCAGATTACTGAAACCCTAATGAATAGTCCTTCCAATGGCAAAGTCTGCCTTTTGAGATCATTCTGAAAGAAAGAGAAAATGCTAGTCCCATCATTTTTAATACACAAGCAAGTTGCTTTCCATAAAGCTGATTGCATTAACAATTTTCATATAAATCACTTGAAGCAACCAATATATAAGATATCCATATAATCATATAATTAACAAAAAGAATGGTGAAGAGGGAAGCCCACAGCAAAATTTAAAGGATGCTAAGGCTAAAGATCTCCAACATTAGCCAGAGCATAATGGATAAGTGTGTGAAAAGCAGTTCATACTAGAAAGACCACTAAGTTCACAAAACCTCACAGAAAATGAGTGTACAACCGTACATACAGGCACAAGTGACAACATCAACCCAAACTCCACATGAATCTTGTCTAATCTCAAACCAGATGGAAAACCAGTAAGTGATTGTGTGCTCAAAATCTAAATTGTCACCTGTAAGGTACAGAGCTGCAAGTTCTTGCCGTTCCTAGGGACTTGGTAGATTCAATGGTTCCATGCATTACCCAACCGACAGTCATCCAAAGTCTACAAAATAATATCTTCCCCCTCCCTCTTAGTCTGATGCCAGTTTGGACTATATGGTGTAGCAAACAACTAGTTCTCAACTTCAGTCCTATTTCACCTTTACAAGTGAAAAAGAAAAACCAGGCACTTCTTTCTATTTTATATTTTTTTTGCAAAACTTAACATGGAAAAAAAAATCTCTTTGTCAGGTATAAACAGTGAAAACGAATTTGAAAAACCTTTTATGTTTAACCACAAATCACGAACTGTTAAGTCAAGCAAAAAAGCAGAGCAGAGTCAGCAAACATGGATTAGCTTCAGGGGTTTTACCAGGGCATTTACAGTGAAAGCACCAAAAACTAGTTTTAAAAATAATACAAAAAGTAAAATCCGAAAATATGAAAGAAAACTACAAGTGCCAGGGTTGAAAGAAAACTACAAGTGCCAGGGTCAATAATGTACAAGACTTACCTTTAAGATATGGTCGCTCAACACTAACCACCTTTATTAATACATTAAACCACCTATAAAGGGGACTTGTGGTGCAAGCAACAACCTTGACTCACTTTGCAGCCAAATTTTCACTAAAAACCCAAAAGATGCCCTTAAAAACACATGTTCAATGCACGTGATTTGTATCTTAACCTGACATATACTTTAAAGTCACGTGTCTTGAACATGAATTTTTAAGGGTATTTTTAGGTTTTTAGTGAAAATTTTGGTTGGGAAGTGGGTCAAGTGATTGGTTGCACCACAAATCCCTTTAAAGGTGATTCATATATTAATGACATTCAAAGGTGGTTGATGCATAATGAGCCTATTTTAAAGGTGGAATGAAGAAGTTCAATCCAAGGTTGTTGAT
This sequence comes from Asparagus kiusianus, assembly GCA_022839385.1. Lineage (NCBI taxonomy): Eukaryota > Viridiplantae > Streptophyta > Magnoliopsida > Asparagales > Asparagaceae > Asparagus > Asparagus kiusianus. Next base: position 132,872 of record BQKN01064358.1, on the reverse strand, counting down.
AGCGGATCGCAGCGCGTCGCGGCGAGGTACCGCTAAAGCTATACCGGGCTATTGCGGCGAAATCGCAGCAAATAACGCACAGTCAAATAGCGGCCAAATTTAAATATATTTAAATATCCTAAATAATAAGAAAATTCATAAAAAATCTAAAAATTCAATTAGTTGTAAATTTCTTGTATTATTAATAAATAACAATTAATAAGCTTGTTGTATGAATGAAACTATGAAGAAATTCAAGAAATATAGCATCATAATATGTGTGATAGCGGGTTTAGCCGCTTTTAACAAGAAAAATCCGCTTTTAACCGCGAAAATCCGCTTTTAACCGTGAAAACCCGCTTTTAACCCGCTAAAATCCGCTTTTACGCGCTGTTCGAATGAATAGCGGATTTTCCCGCTTAAGCCAGTCGCGAAACCCCTACGCATAGCGCTGAAGGGCCGCGACCGCTATTCGCGCCGCTATAGCCCCGTTATTGACCGCTATTTACAACACTGGTTCAATCAGGGATTAAAGTGAAGAAAACATTATAAAAACCAGCAAGGAAAACTTTGAGAAATATAAACTAGCAAGGAAGGAAACAAAAAGAGCGATTAGTGAGACTAATACAAAGCCTATGAAAATTTCTATAAGAATTTAGAATCCAAGGAGAGAGGGGAAAAGGTATATATAATCTTGCTAAGATGGGAGAAAGGAAGAGTAGGGACTTAGGTAATTATTAGATGTATCAAGAGTGAAGATCAAAGAGTTCTAATAACCAACGAGGAAATACAAGAGAGATGGAGGAGTTATTTTCATAGTTTGTTTAATGATAACCAAATAGGTGAGGAACATAGAAAAGTTGACAATATAGTGCATGATAGAAAATATAGATATTATCAGAAAATTAAAATAAAAATGAAAAGTGAAAAAGCCGTTAGACTGGACAACATTCCTATCGAAGTTTGGAAATGTCTTGGAGATATATGCTTAGAACGGTTGACTAAATTATTTAATAAGATTATGCAGACAAAAAAAATGCTCGATGAGTGGAGGATTAGCACATTGATACCAACGTATAAGAATAAAGGAGATATACAATGTTGTTCAAACTATTGTGGTATTAAACTCATGCGTCATACAATGAAACTTTGGGAGAGGGTGACTAAGCAAAGACTAAGAAAGAAGATAAGTGTATCCGAAAATCAATTTGGTTTTATGCCCAGGAGGTCAACTATGAAACCTATATATATTTAGACGGTTGATAGAGAGATATAGAGAGAATAAAAAGAATTTACATATGATTTTCATTTATCTGCAAAAAGCCTATGATAAGTGCCTAGAGAAATAATATGGTGGGCTTTAGAAAAGAAACATGTATCTAGTATATATATTGATCTGATTAAAGATATGTATGATGAAGTACTAACTATGGTAAGAACAAATGAAGGAGAGACTATATTGTATACATATCTTGTGTGTGTGTGTATCGATGTGATTAAACATGTATGATGGAGAAATGGAGTAACAACTAGGGTAAAAACAAATGAAGGAGAGACTACATTGTTTCTTATTACCATTGGTTTACATCAAGGGTCAGCCTTAAACCCATATCTTTTTGCATTAGTTATAGACCTACTTACTAGGCATATTCAAGATGAAGTCTCATAGTATATGTTATTTGTTGATGATATAGTATTAGTTAATAAGACTAGAAAGGTTATAATATCTAAAGTAGAAAGGTGGAGACAACAAGCCCTCGAAACTAAAGATTTCAGGATTAGTAGAACAAAAATAGAGTACATAGAATGCATATTTAATAAACCTAAAAAGAGAAAAGAGCCTACGTACATATAAATGGCCAAAAAGTACCTAAAAGTAATCACTTTCATTATTTGGGATCAATCATTCGTCACGATGGTGAGATTGAGGATGATGTTGTCCATCGAATCAAATTTGGATGGTCAAGATGGATGAGTGCTTCGAGAACCTTACGGATCAACAATGCTTTATGGGTGGAAATGTTGGGCAATTAAGAGATAATATGTGCAAAAAATGAGTGTAGCTAAAATGAGAATATTACGATGGTCTTGTGGGTATATATTAAAAGATATGATAAGAAATGAGTATACTCAAGATAGTTTGGTCATATACAACGGAGACATCTTAGTGCACTGGTTAAGAAATTTGATAATATTGTAGTTCATGGGACAAAGAGATCTAGAGATAGACGTAAAAAAAACTTGGTTGGGAGGAAGGATATGATAATGGTTAATTTAGCGGAGGAGATGGCTCATTATAGAACAGAATGAAAGAATAGTATTCATATCGCCGATCCCAAACATTTAGAACATAGGCTTTGTTGTTGTTATTGTATTTACGATAAAAAATGAATAAATACTAAAATGTATCTAAATACTAAAACATAGAAAATGCAAATTATAAACATGTAAGCTAAAAGGAACGAAGACACTCAATTGGAATTGGAACAGATAAAAATCAATAGAAATTACAGAATATACAACTTTAAAACTGAAGACAAGGAAGAACCTTGTCACCATAGTTGTTCTATCTTGAGAGAATTAATGAGTATTGCGAAGATTATGTTCATAAGCAAGAGAGATAACAACATATGATAAAGTGATAGAATAGATTCAATCTGATCATGTAGTTAGATAGATAAAGTGTAAAAGGGATTTATCCCATTTGGCCATTAAAAAGTGGACTAAAACAAGCTGGAAGATCTCTAAAGCTAGACTTAATGCCTTCAAGCCACATAGAGGATTTATTTAACAACTGTTTTAAGGAGAAGCACCCACTATGTCGCTCTGGCTAAAGTAGGTTTGTATGGTTCTTTTTTACAAGAATGCAACCATGTGAAATTGAAAGAGTAAGGACTGCTAAATAAGATATATACACAGACTAAGAGTTAGATCTAAAAATAGTCTAAAGCAGTTGAACTATTCTTCCATCAAGTTATTTAACAAGTAGATTTATATGTTTCTTACTGTGGCGGTGGCGAACTTCACGTGCTTTCAAGTATTTTTGTTCTGCTGTAACAGACTCCAATGCCTCCCTAAGCTCTGCAATTTTCACATTGATAGGATTCAAGTGCTCTGCAGGGGGGGGGGGGGGGGGGGAGTATGAGCAGAATGAAAGGAAATATGGGGGAAAAGAATATGCACAGATGCAAAAATAATCTGATGAAAAAAAATAGAAAATTGGTCATCACAAGAGAGCATGGGCAACATCCCATGATATGAGTCATGAGAAAAGAAACAAACTTTAGATTAATATAATCCTCTATACCTGAACCTCTCTAAGTGCGCAAAAAGAAATAAGGAGAGTAATGCATGCAAGAGGTTATAACTGCATCAAGGCAATATGCAATCTCACCATCTTTCGCAAGGTTATGTTCATTTGGGATATGACCGCTATGTATGTAGAAAGATACAGTCTCCGGTGTTTTCTGTGAATTATGAAAACAGAACTTGTACATTCCAGCTCTTGGAGCCTTGAACTCAAACTTGTCACCAGAAGTTCCTCTCACCGTGTGCACAGTATTGCCTCCTGGAGAAGTCACCTACAAAATGATGCAGAAGGTTACACAATAACCAGCAGAAGTTCAATGTAGTTCTCTAGTGATCCAGTCTCGAGATCAACCACATGTGTGCATGCCCATCACAGCACTCATGACCCAACAGAACAGAAATAAAGACGGCATCTTAATGCTAGATTAGATAAACAAAATTCTCGTTCAGATAGAATTAAGACTTTTGTGAACAATTTTGCGTATAACGAAGGCACAAGGATAGCTCAATAGATTAAAAAGAAACTTAGAATGTAGTTACAAAAAAAGAACTTATCAATTCTGGAATATTGGAGTTGAATTCTCGCCATTCAAATTTGATGTTAGAGCCTGTAAATGGGAGATCCGCTATGTCAAGTTTGGTGTAGTTCTCTTCCACTCTCTCCCTCACTCTCTCTCCCACCCCATTTCTTCTTAGTTCCTTTCTCCTCATTTTTGTCCCTTTTCTTACAAAAAGACATGCGCACTTCTTGCACAACGGCTAAAATAAATTACGAAAATTTTAATTTAGAACTGGATTAGATAGCAATATTACCCATTTCTTTATCCGCACTACAGATAGCTTAAGTATAAACTAAATAACAACTCGTAATTCCAACGAATGCTAACAAATGACGAATTTCTAAGTTACCTAATTGACAGTACAACAATTACTCCCCCGAAACTAATGAGAAGAATTTCTATAGAAATTTCACCTCCCAATGTCACAGATTTCTTCAATTGCCAATCCAATCTTGAAATTTTAGCTAAAGAAACGAACTTTACCCCAAAAAAAGAACACAATTAATCACTAATGAAAAACTAATTCAAAAACCTTGTTCAATAGAAAATCAGAAGATAGAAAAATGCCGCCAGATCTAACGAAGGAAGCCCTAACTACAACGAGAACACTTACAATCAGATCAATCCCAGGGTGATCCGAGCTCCAGAAGATATCATGATCCACAACAACGAAGTTCCCAGTAACCGTATCGCCTTCAAAAAGAACGAACTCGTACACGCATTCGACGTCGTTGACTGTGATCGAGAGAGCTGAGAGATTGCGAGGGAAGGTAGCGAGAAGCCCTAGAATGAGGAAGATCTCGAATAATCTGATCGATCGCTTGCTTCTCTCCATTATTTTGTGAATTCGACCTTGAAAGATTCGATCTTTTTTGTCTAATTCTTCGAAATAATTTAGAGTTTCGAGATGGAAAGGGATCTTCAGAATCTAATGGAGGTTAGGGAGGATGATTGAGAGCGTTTTCTTTATTTATTTTATTTTAATTTTTTTGATTTAGTGAAGCAGGTCGTGAATCAGGCTAAGCTTGAAAATTAGGGGGACAAATATTCGAGTGACTGCGATTTTACCATGCGATTTGGCGTACTCTAATTGGGCCCAATAGCGTAGCCAACTAATCGGTATTCACAAGGGTTGTTTGTTTCAAATCCTATAATTTTAAGGATATATATTTTACCATGAGATTTGAAATCTATAGATTTTTTAACATGGGTTAGGATTTCTAAAATGTTATTTATTTCATTAATATTTTGAGATTTGTAATCCTATAATTTGTATTTTATTTGTTTTAAATTCAAATTGTAGTATTACGAAATTTAGAATTTGAAATCTAACATAAATCTTCTCTCAAAGAGGGGATTTCGTAAATGCTATAATATATTAGTTTTTTAGTATTTGAGTATTCAATATCTCAATATTTATTTTGAATCAGACAAAGGTTATGAAATCCATAAACGAGTGTGTGACCAACAAAAAAGGGATCAAGTTTGAACTTGATCTTGTCTTAGGATGAGAGGTGGTTGGAAAATACTGAGCCAACTCTAACTTATTTTTCTTTTCTAGGCCAAAAAAGACCCCTCAAACTGGCACTCTTTTGATACAGCTCCACATGTATCAAAAAAGAATCAAATCTGCTAAGAAGTGGGCCAAGATTACTCCTAACTCACTACTGAAAAGATTGCCAAACTGACCCTGAGTTTTGTGTTTTAATTTTGAAAATTGATTGAGAATGAGGGGAAAGCAAAAGAGAAAGAAAGTTCTACTCTTTTGTTACTTTTATTGTTTAGGGGGAAAAAAAGTGGGGAAACAAATGTAAAGTCAATATTTGAAAATAAGACACAAGTAGTCTCGTGATATTTTCTTCAGTCTAGCTTTTTGAGTTGAAAATAAACATGTAATCTTGTGTCTAAATAAGCTATCAAGTATCTAAGCGCCAAGTCAGTGGTCTTCTATTGAGATCGATGAGAATAGAGATTGAACTTCATTTTATTTGTCATCCTTGGAGCATCTCCAACCCAAAAACCCAAAATGATGTAGTTTTTACATCAAAATGGTATAGTTTTGACACCAATTTACTATTTCATCTCCAACTTATTACACCAAAATGTACACCAATTTATAATTTACTATTTTTATTTGGGATACATTTAGAATTTTTCATTTGTTATAACTAAATTAGATTGGGGTCAACACTATACCATTTAAAGCTAAAATGTTGCGTCATTCCTGACGCGACGTTGTAGCATCTCTGTAAAATAGCGCGAGGTTTGCCGATCGGTTGGAGGAAGGAATTGGCGTCGGTTTGCGTCAATTTGGATTTTTCCCGATCGGTTGGAGATGCTCTTATTTCTCTAGTTTGGATTGCCGGCCACCCTCGTTGTCCTATACTATCCTCTCAACCTACAAGTCAACTAATCTCCCGACGTCCCGCTCATTGTCTTGTAATCCAATATTTCTTGCGCCGAGAAACAAACTTGTACAAATTGAATTTGTTATTTTCATACGCGACGAAGTGAAGACGTAGCATCACTCTAATTTCAATGCTTTTATTTTAAATTATGTTGGGTAGTAAATGGAGTCGCTTTTGAGCAACACCTTGTGTTATCAAACTCTTATTCACATTATAATTATAGTTTTGCACATCGCCCTCATTCATCTTGAAGCATTGTCACAATTTTAATGTCCGGGATGATTCCTAGAAGCGTGTGGGAATAATTCCGAGTGCAAACCTTAAAAATGATTACGTACATTCAGAAATTATTTGCAAATAAAATTTTAATTTCTTTACCTGCGTGGTAATTAGGATTCAAAGTATCGAAGATAGCCCCCCAAGCTTTTTTATTCGTAAATAGCTGCATGCAAACTAAAAAAAGGAATTGAACAATCGAATATATGTACTGTGCATAGTAGCTAATACTAGCAGTTGTGCTTTGTCTCCCTGTGTGTATAATACGAACTACTGTAATTCATGGATATCTGTTTAGTGTTACATTTGGAATAAAATCACAATTGTGGACAACTATATATTGAATAATCACTTGTTTTTTAATTGGATATAGTGGTCTATCCACTATTTTTTAACAGTGGTAGATTTGGATTCTCCCTAACAAATAGTGGAGATGTCACTATGCCCCTATAAAAATAATTGGTTTTTTTTTAGAAAAAGGATGGATTACCGAAATAGTAATTCAGTTAAATTAGGAAAATAATTGGTTCTTTAATAACATTTGTGAACAACTGCGATTCTTTTTAATTTCGTAATCTTTTCAAAACTAGGTCAAGGTTGATCCTTGTCTAGTTTGAAGACGAACTGATTTTTTTTTGTTTTATTCACGGAAGAACTGCATCAAAAAAGAACTAATTTATGTTGCCTTGGCGAAAGCCCAATCAATAGCTCACAGAGTGCGCCAAAAGGTGATTTTCCTCAAAAATAAAAATAAAAATAAAAATAAAAAAAGTTGTTTTCTTCCACCTAGAGAAAATTTGGTCAATTCTGACCCAATTTTTAACTATTAGCTAGATTTCATCTCAAAATGGGGCGAGTCCAAACTAGGGGTGGAAATGAACTAAATAATTAACAAATAATTCGATGATTCTTCGGATAACTATTCGGTCATATTCGATTCGGTAGTTCATTTACCATTTTTACTTAAGTTTTATATACTGATTTTAAGACTTAATAATATAAAATCTAATTTCCAATTAAAATTTTGATTTAAATATATATACATCACATAGTATAAAAGAATAATTTTTATTTATGAATTTTAATACTATTTGAAAATCAAATTCTTAAGCGGAATAAATATACTTTAATATTCGATAAATATTCATGAATATTTATCAAATACCAAGTATTCGAGTTCGAATTCGAAAAACTAGATATACGAATATTAGAGTTCGCATTCGAATTCGATAATTTTAAACAAATACAAATATGAACCCATTTTCCTTGGTGCCGGACGCACTGACACTTGCCATATGCTCACCGGTTTGCACTATTTTACAGACAAATCACGACAATCCTGTCTTTTCCTGTGCTCCGGAATGTTTTCGGACAAATTGATTTCGTTTCAATTCATTGTCTCCATCATAAAGCGGTCATTATCATTACCTTATCTCATCAGTTATTTTTTTACGAATCGATCGATCCTCGCCTATAAATTTAGACCCCGCCAGCGATTGTTTCCATACAAAAACTACAATATTTGAGCCTTTTGCTTCAAAAAGAGAAGGTTTCATTTGAAGAGAGATGGGAGAGCAGGTGAAGACCCAAATCCCCCGAATGAAATTAGGCTCCGAAGGCCTAGAGGTGATCATATTTTCAGCTTTGTTTATTTCTCTAACTAACTTTATGTTTCTCTTTCTAAACGTACAAAAAAATATTTGAGTAATGACCCTCTTATATTTAATTAAAAAGATTTTGGCAAAGCAATCATAAAAAATCGAGGAATAAGAAAGTTTGAAACTTCTTACATGACTTAAGTCTGGTGCAAGATGGTTCGTAAACATTACCTGTTAGTTTCGTAGTAAATAATTCAATATTAAATTAATAACTAAAATCAAATTGAATAAAATATTTTTGAAAAAAAAACGGTTAGGAAAAACACTTTCTGTAGGAGAGAGAAAGAACTAGAATTACTGGAGTGAGGTACGTCAAGTGACGAATCTCCTTAAGACAAATTACGCCTCCTGCTATGGTGTTTACAGGATGATCGGACGCTATCTCTCAAAATACAACACTCCTTCATAGCTTTGGAGAAGCACTTCTGCAAAGTTGTACTAGCGAACCAAAGCTAACGTGTCTTCCACCACTTGACCGGAAAGGAAAAAACGAACGGAAGAAGAACGAACAAAAAATTCAGATCTCTCTTAAACACACTCGATTTGATTTAATGTTGAGTGTACTTTGGGAATGAGATTTTGGGTTCCTTTTATAGGGACTAGGTGTCTTTTGAAGACATCCCTTCACCAAATGATGCACCCATTTGGAATAGGTGTCTTTTTAAGACATCTCTTCACCAAAGGATGTACATATTCGGAATAAAAAGAAGTGATTGTTTAGGTTCAAACAGACACAACTCAACAGAAGAGTTGTGACTCTTCGTGATTAGATGTGTCCATTAAATTAGTTTTGATCCATCTTCCGACTTGAATATCTCATTCATTCAGAATCCGATTTGGACAAATTATACCAGATTCATTACCTTTGAATGAAGAACGCGTTCAAACTCACTCCCATCCATTTCGGACAATGGAACCCACCAAAAAGTTTAGCTCAATTTTCCCAAAAATTCACTTGAAAATATCCAAGTTTCCTCAACAATCCCCCACATGAATAGAGATTCAAGAAAATTGTCTCACTACTAAGCTAACTCTATAGTGAAAAGCACTTTAGGAAAGCAGTCACATCAAGATAGGTGAACTAGGTCTTGAACCTTCCATAGTGAAACTTTATCGGAATTACTAGACTAATCAGTGAACTAGGTCTTGAATTGTCAGTCATAGATGCAAGCCAAGTCAATAGGTTTCACACAGCAACTTCCAAAATCACCTTTGGTCTCGGTTGTGTCCATTTTGGTCGTGGACATTCTTCGTTTCAAAAAGTGTCTTTAGAGAATCATAGCCTCCATAGAGATTCTCAAAGAGCTGGCCCTCAGCTCTACACTTACATAGGCGATCGTCCTATAAAGAGCAGCCTACTCTACTCCACTTATTTTTGAAAACAAGATACATGCATCATTAAAAGCTTTTTGCTTATCCTAAACCCATTTGTAGGCCGCGTTGGTGCACCATAGGAATGGGATGGAGACAAGCTCCTAAGTGCTTACTTCTCGAGTCAATTGAATTTTGTGTTCGTTCTTCTTCCATTCGTTTTCCTTTCTAGTCAAGTGGTGGAAGGCACAGTTATCTTTGGTTCGCTAGTACAACTTTGCAGAAGTGCTTCTCTGAAGCTGTGAAGGAGTGTTGTATCTTAGGAGACAACGTCTGATCATCCTGTAAGCATCATAGCAGGGGACGTAATTTGTCTTAAGGAGATTCGTCACTTGACGTACCTTACTCCAGCAATTCTAAAAGTCCTTTTCAAAAGCGCTTCTTCTAAAAGTGTTTTTCCTAACAGTTCTTTTCAGGAATATTTTATTCAATTTGATTTCAGTTATTGATTTAATACTGAATTTTTTACTATAATTCTAACATTACCAACTTGCATCACATGGGATTACAAAAGCACATGAACGAAAATGGACCGGGTTAATCTACTTGGATCCAAATTGACTCAAAAAGATTAATTGAGCAACTAGGCCAAGCACATTTAACGATATGCCCGACACTAGATCTCATCTCATATTTTTGCTAGACCTAGTAAAATGAAAGTATCCTCTTTATGCATGCGACTAATGAACTTATCTTTCGTTTCTTTTTGTAGGTGTCCAAATTGGGATTTGGATGCGCAGGTCTAAGTATCAACTATTGCAACAATCTCGTCGACGAGGAGGCCGGAATAGCCATAATCAAGGATGCATTCAGTAAGGGAGTAACTTTTTTCGACACTTCGGATGTTTATGGAAGGAAAAATTCCAATGAGTTCTTGGTTGGCAAGGTTCTATTCCTATCTGATCTCCTCTCCCCTTTTTTATTTTTAGAATTGGTGATCCAAACGCGCGCAGTAATTTGCTGCCATTCCCATTATAGGCCTTGAAACAATTGCCAAGAGAAAAGATACAACTAGCAACAAAATTTGGCGTTCAAGGAGTCGGACCTGATGGAATGATTGTAAACGGCAAGCCAGAGTACGTTCGCGCATGCTGCGAGGCGAGTCTAGAGCGTCTCGGAGTAGACTGCATCGATCTTTACTATGCACATAGGATTGATAAGAGTGTACCTATCGAAGAAACCGTAAGTATTAAACTTCGGATTATGTTTTCCTAACACTAGATTTGAGTAAAAACTTTGAGTCGTAATTGGATGATTAATTTTTCCAGAACTCTAACTTGTGTATCAATAATTATTATAGGTTGGAGAAATGAAGAAATTGGTGGAAGAGGGAAAAGTGAAGTATATCGGGCTATCAGAAGCAAGTCCGGATACAATCAGGCGAGCGCACGCAGTGCATCCCCTAACTGCAGTGCAAATGGAGTGGTCGCTGTGGAGTCGCGATATTGAAGAAGAAATAGTCCCGCTTTGCAGGTTCAGTCCATACATTATATTCCGAAAATCTAAAGATTGGATATGATTTTAAACTTACATAAATTTGATTTTGACTTCAGAGAACTAGGTGTTGGAATAGTCCCATATAGCCCCCTTGGCCGTGGATTTTTTGGCGGTCGAGGACCTGTGGATGTTGTGCCTGCAGATTCAATGACGGTATATTTATTGTTTAGAAAGTTACATTTTCGAAAGGAAAAGAAAGAAAGAAAAATTTACAATATTTGCACCTGACGATTTGGATATATTTTTGTCGCAGGCTACTCATCCGAGGTTCAATGGAGAGAACTTAGAAAAGAACAAATCTTTGTACATGCGAGTGGTTAAATTAGCTGAAAAGCATAATTGTACCGCTCCTCAGCTTGCTCTTGCTTGGATTCTTCATCAAGGGGACGATGTGGTTCCAATTCCAGGTCACAAACTTTCAGAAAATCGACAAGTACTTCCAGCTTTTTAAGCACAAGTTGAGTGATCAGTACTCTATTTCTGCTGATTATTTTGTTTAGGTACCAGTAAGATCAAGAATCTAGACACCAATATTGACTCCATCAAAGCGAAGTTCACTGGAGAGGACCTGAAAGAAATCACTGAAATTGTTGCTATAGAAGATGTTGCAGGTGAAAGGTCTTATGGATTTAGCCAGCAACACGACTGGAAATTTGCAAACACGCCATTGCCCGATAACGTTGCTGCAGCCTGAGATTATTGTCCTCATAATTCAACGGGAGTAAAAGTCCCATGCGGATTTATATAGGTAGTTGTAGATGCCAAGATTATTTGCCTCTACATGTTGTGTTTAATGATGTTAATATTGGTATCAATGGTCAATGATGTGATCTCCCGAATTATGCTAGTAAACTTTCTTAATCAAAGAGGTTCTCAAATCATCAATAATCAATCCCAATCCAAGTCGGATTGTAACTTATACCCCCAATCCTAATTCAACATCGAATCCGACACGAGCCCAACTTTGAGTCTGAATCCCGAACTCCAATAAGGACTCAGATCGACTTGGCCTCTTTTAAAGACGGCCCTTCAAGAGTCCCGACTCATAACAAACTCTCAACAAACTAACAAAAAAACCAACAGCCTAACGTATCTATGACAGTACAAGACGCCGGCCTTAGTCTACCCTGCAAACATTGCCAGAGGAAGTTCAAAACTCTGCAGGCCCTCGGCACTCACCAGGAGGCGCATAAGGTCAGGCAGGCCATCCTGAAAAGGAAGCGACTTTTGAACAGAGCTCCTCAGCACCGTCAGAAGAGACAGATCGGTATGTGCACGTCGTGTATGTCAACGTCGACTTTTGGTGCTAAGGTAACTTCAGCAATTGAGCAGGCGTATATTATGAGGCTTCAGCAGCTGGCTCAGCTGCGACGCAAGCAGCATTCCGATGAACCCAATGATGTTATTGCGAATTTCAACTGTCAAGAACCAGAGAGAGTGTCAGATGGCTCGTCATCGGAGATGAATAAACGTCGTCTCCTTCCATTGTTTTGTTGAATTGTTTTCATTTTTTGACCAAGTGGATAACGTTTGTTGAATTGTTTTCTTTTTTCCGACGGAGTATTTATCTACGCCCCGGTGGTTTTGATTTTTATCTCACGCATACCGATTGTATTACTTCTCCATCCTTCAACGAAGGGTAAATTTGCTGCTTTCCGCCTCTAATATTTGGATGAATTGCATGCAAAACTCTCATGGATAATAAATATGATTAATTACTGATTGTATTTACACGCATATAAGGGCCTGTTTGGTTGCCCGTTTTTAAGGGATAAAGTGGCTGATCACAGATGTCTCATCTTTTAAGGGAGAAAGTGGCTGATTAAAGATGTCCCATCTGTGACAGCAGTGGCGGAGCTTGAAAAAAAAAATTTGGGGGGGCGAAGTTACATAATAAACTCATAAATACTTAATTCATTCAAAATAATCACCAATTCAATGTTATATAAACATCTAAAACTTTGCACACCGAGTTTTCATCTTCTTAAAATAATCAATCACAGAATCAGTATCAATTTCTTGAACAATCTCTTTCTCAATATACATAACTAAATTATCTGCTAAGAATGCGTCTTCCATCTTGTTGCGAAGCCTTGTTTTTACAATTTTCATGACAGAAAATGCTCGCTCGGTAGTAGATGTAGACACCGGAAGAGTTAGAACAAGGCGAATTAAGCGAAAATATTCACTTTTCTTTTCAGTTTCAGCCAGTGCCACACATAACTCGGAAATAGTTGAAAGACTTCTCAATTTTGGATCATTGCGGGCGTCGAGGACAAAATGTTCCAGTTGAAACTTCAAAATGAGCTTATCTTGACCATCAAAATCAGTAGGATAATATTTGTCAACAAGCCGACAAATTTGATCAACATCGAATAGTTTGTATCCATTCTTCGGAACTAAAGAAGCACTCGAAGTCAAAATTTCCATTGCATCCTCATTGAACCGGCTATTTAACTCCACCAATTCCATTGCATCCTCATTAGGGGGGGGGGGCAAAATTAACACTAATTTAAAATTATTAAAAATATATATATAATACATCAAAAAAAATTTGAAACGAAGGGGGGGCGATCGCCCCCCAAAGAACAATTAAGCTCCGCCACTGTGTGACAGCTTTTAGGCAAAATCGCCTCTAAAAAGCCTGAAAGCTATCACATATGAGAAGCTTTCCCTTTCAAAATAAACTAACCAAACGGGTCCTAACCTTACGAATTGCTTGTTATCTTAGAGCCTGTTTGGATTTGTAGAGGGTAAAGGGAAGTTAAGGGAAACTAGGTGAGAGAATGGAAGGGAAGGGAGTTCTCTTCCCCTTGGTTACACCCTAATTTGGGAGGTAACAAATTTTATACTATTAGGGGGTAAATCAAGAGGCACTAAGGTGAATAACTTCACCTCGTAAATATTCCCAAACAATGTGAATGGAAATGAATGGTTCCCCTAACTTCCCTTCAACGTTATTCCCCTCAATCCAAACAAGCCCTTAAATCCAAGGTCACTCGGCTAACTGCAATTATGATGCAGGTTTCAAGGTCATCCTCATAGTTATATCAAACTCCAGGGACTCAAAAGTACCGGCTCGTAATTAATCCTAATACATATAACAAAAAATAACAAGAATTCCTCATCAATTACATAATTAGCAAGGTTCTTACATCAGTTTCGGTGCACATAACATGTTCAACATTAGTAAAACCCTAAAGACCGCCCACATCCTGTCCGCTACAAGACAAAATCGAAAAACATATATTTCAGTCAATCCTTTTCTTTTTATTTACAACCATAGCCCCGATTTTTTTCCTCGGCGTCTTAGCGGCGTCAACTCCCGCCGTCAGCTTCGTAACTTCCTCAATTGGGAAATTGGTAACGGCCTTCGCTCCCTTCAACCTCACGGCGGCAGCGTCGTAGACGGCGGCGGCCTCCTCCGCTGTACGAAAAGTCCCGAGCCAAATCCGCCGCCTTTGGATCGTGTCTCGGATCTCCGCCGCCCAACTCCCCCATCGCCGACGGCGAACCCCTCGGTACCTCTTCGCTGGCTCCGGGTCGGTTACCTTCACCGCGTCGGATTCCGTTACTTCCGCCGTCTCCGTCCCCGCCTCCGTTTCCTCGACGGCGATCTCTTCCACGTGGCGCTTCAAACGGCGGCGGCCGCCTTCGTCTTCGTCGGAGGAGGAGTCGGTGGCGTCGGCGTCGATGAAGGAGACGCGGACGAGCTTGATCTTGGGTTTTGGAGGCATATCAGCGGCTTTCGTGCTCGGTGTCATGGTGGTGGTTAGGGTTTTTCATGAGAATTTAGGGTGAGGGTTTCCGATCAGGTAGGGTTTGGGGTTAGGGTTTTGGGGCCTAGGGTTTCCCCCATTTTTTTTTTCCGTTTTCTGTGGACAGATGATGAAATTTGAAAAGGGCTTGGAAGGAATTGGGGGTATTTGAAGGGGTTTGACGGGCTGGGCTTGGCCCATATTCGCTTCCGCAGAAAACCGGGCCTGGGTTGTTTTGTTTCATCTTTCGAGAATATTCGTTGGTTCAGTAATTTTTAGGAGAATATTCAACGGCATCTTAAGATTTAGGCAGCAAGAAGTTTCTAGATTACGAGGAAAAGAAGGACACGGCTGCGTGAGGATTGAGAGGCTGGGAGTGGCATTTGATCAAAACGGTCTGATCAAGCTATATTGCAATTTTCAAATTGGTTTTGGATTTACACTTAAAAGATATTTAAGAGAGTTTAAAGAATAGTTAAAGCTTATGGTTTTTATTAATTCTACGTCTACAATCTTTACATGATTATGTTCACAACTAAATATTTCAATATTTCTTTCATGCATCTCCATACTATGCAAATCTAGTTTTATTACTTTATAAGCGCTCACGAAAATCCCTTTGTCTACCACTAATGTGGATCCCAAACTAATGGACGCACAATACAGTTGTAATCCGCACAGAGATAAGTTAGGCCCAATAAAAGCAGAGAACGCAGCAAAACAATTTTGACCCGACATATGAACTCCGACCCGACCCATTATTAATATAGATTTGGCTCATGGATTAAGACTTAGGGACATATATCCCGAGCTACCATATATTACTCAGTTGGATCTGAATTGACCCATTTAACACATATATAATACCCATTTAATCCTGTAAATGGGTATCAGAAATCCATTTCACTATCCTACTTTTAAATGGAACTAGTATAATACAGGTGCCTTGCATGAAAATGTACATATTTTAAGTTTTAAATTTTTTATTGACTAATAAAACTATCGTGTTAATTAATAAAATTATATAATAAGGTTACTTAAAAAGAAATAAATGAATTAACTATTATTGTGTAATTATTGAAATTGGATGTTTTTCTTATAATGATAGCCCAGTGTTAACCTTTTTCGAAATAAGTCCCAAAATCTAAAATTGTTCTTAAATAAAACTATCAATTCTATACATTCTCTTAAATATTTCCCTCTAATTTAAAAGTTGTTAACTTATTTTTAAATTAACTAAGTTGTGTTAAGCTTGCTACCTCTTTCTTGATGTTCCCAAGGTAGTTACACTTGATACCTATAACATATTGCAATAGTTACTTCTCATTATAATTATTTAATAGGACAAATTACATTTAAACCCTTGTGAATTTTCAGCCCATATGAACTTTCAAAATTATACTAAGCCCCTAATGACTTTTATGTTACAAGGAAAACTCTTAATAACTTTTTAAATTTTGCAGATAACCCCTATAAATTAGAACATGAAAATAGCATTTCAATATATTTGAAAGTTATTGAGGGTTTGGTGGAATTTATCGAAAAGTTGTTGGAGGCTTTCTACAAAAGTTATTAGGGGTTTAGTGTGATTTTAAAAGTTCATAGGATCTATTAACTGCAAAATGCTGAAAGTTTATGGGGGTTTACTATGATTTACTTTATTTAATAGTATAATTCCCAGATTAAGTAATACTATTAAAATAATTATAATGTATATATACTTTAAAATATTTATGTAATTTAAATTTTTAATTATAATTTAGTACTATAAATATTTTATAAAAATTTTATTATACTATCATTAACAAGTAATAGTGCTATTATTTATATTAAATTATTTATTAAATTTTCAATCATTATCATGTATAGATTATTTAGTATCATGTAATAATATTTGAGAAAATACTTTAAAAATAATATTAAATTATTTATTTAATTTATTTAATAATAAATACTAAATATATAGTAATTCATACTTTATGTGATATTATTACAATAGTCACACTATTTATGCGATTCAAAATCTATTCTATTTATTTTATTACTCATTGAATTATAGTATAATTAATAGTATTTAGCAATATAGTATTCTATTTGTACTATTATTATAATTATTTTATGATAATTCATAAATAATTATTATAATAATTTAATTGGTTACTACTAATAATTGCGTATACTTATTTTATAAATTTTATTTTTTTAATTATTTTTAAATAATTAGTAGTTATTATATTACTGATAATTATAATTATTTAGGAAGGTGAGGAGATGCATAATTAATAAGATGTTATATTTATTTAATAAAAAATTAATTAGAGATACTGACATAGTTAGAATTTATCAAATTTTGAGAGGGCAAAGAATGTTTTTATGAAAACAGGATGCCTCTCTCTACATATAGGGTTTATTTCTTTATTAGACTCCCAATTCGTTTAAGTGAATTGAAGTTAGCCTCTCTAGTTAGAGATTGGCGATATTCTGCCTTTTTGTTATGGAATAGTAATTACAACCATATGCATTCAAATCAAAACCCCAATAAAGACTTCATGGGAGCACAAATTAGGAAGATATTGTGCAAAGTCATCTTAAATCTATAAATTTAGAATCATATTTTGGTGGATTTTGTGATTTGATAATTACCTGTCACACCCGTTAAAACTTGCCAAATCATAATTAACAATTTAGATGGTAAATATAACAACATCACTAATTTCATAACTTTAAAAGATTTTGGAAACTAATTTCAA
The DNA here is from genome assembly GCA_022839385.1 of Asparagus kiusianus. Lineage (NCBI taxonomy): Eukaryota > Viridiplantae > Streptophyta > Magnoliopsida > Asparagales > Asparagaceae > Asparagus > Asparagus kiusianus. Next base: position 115,306 of record BQKN01064358.1, on the reverse strand, counting down.
AGTATGGAAATTTTTTGGCACTAATTTCAAAAATGTAAGATTCAAGAGGAGCCAATCTCAACTATGAAATGGAAAATTTAGAGGACAAATTTTAAATATGAAAGATTTGGAGAACTAATTTTAAAAACGATAGATTTAGGGGATTGCTATAGAAAAATATCTATACTTATAAGTTATATAAATATGTCCCTAAAAACTTGGGTGGGTGGTCCAACCCCCCACCACCTTTTTTTAGGTGGTTTTGGGTGGTTGGGTAGGTGGGTGGGTGGGGGGTAATGGCCACCCTCAGCGCCCAAATCTGTCAATGCATGTGTGGAGAGGGAAATTTCATTAACATTAATAAATTCGGCGATTATCTAAACCAGAGCTAGCCCTTCAGTGCATGTGAGGCCTGTTGCGCGCAGGGGAAATTTCGGCAGCACTTCGACAGCACAACAAGAGAGTCAGATCATAATAAGAATTCTTGTCTCACCAAGGAAACAAGAATCTGAAGCGAATATCTCAACAAAATAAGATATCGGCTCTTCCTCTCATCAGTTCTAGGACTGACCTGTCGAGGGACCCTAAAAGCTATTACAAATCATAAAAATAGCGATACAACCAATTTTACGTGGTTCGGTAAATTGCCTACGTCCACGGGGCAATGAGGAGGAGATCTACTACTAGAGGGAGAGAATACAACTAGGGTTCACAATCACTTAATCTAAACTCTCACACAAACTCTCAAATCCCTCATACAAATATCTCTCACAAAAGCACAAAAGCTTGCACACAAAAAAAAAACTCCTCTTGAATTCTGTGTTTTTCTTCTGCAGCCGCCGCCTCAAACTTTTCTTCTGCTTTTTGCTTTTGTTCCGCAGTCGCACAAAAAGTTCTGTGCCCTCTCTGCTCACCAATTAACTCATTGCACCGAACCCTAGAGCTAAAAAACATATGGCTATTTATAGCCTGATGAATTGAAAACGCGTTCGCGTTCGTGGGCCAAATTATTTCATCCGCAAAGCCTCCTTCGTGGGCCCCACTAACATGCTTCACGTGTTCACAATTCTCCACATCGGTAAAGTTTTCTCAAAACTGAGCCGACATCATAGCATCCAAATGTCCCAACTTATTGTGTCCAGTACGAACTCAATCCACAATAAGTCGAGAACCCGAACGAGAGTCCAAACAATATATCTCACCCCCCATCAAATAATCTAAACCGGCTGCATCATAAAGACTGCCTACGTATCCTCTTGCCCAAGGAATCAAGCCTCCTGTAGTTCATCCAAATGGCCACCAACGGTCTCAACAATCACGAATATACAACAAGTTTCAACAATGATCAAACTTGTTACTCGGAACCACCTTAGTGAGCATATCTGCCGGATTATCCTTCGTGTGAACCTTCACAATCTCCACATCACCATTTTCAAGAACATCCCGAACGAAGTGATAACAAACGTCAATGTGCTTCGTCCGCACATGAAAAACTTGATTCTTCGCCAAATAGATAGCACTCATGCTATCACAATAAATAGTGACGGACCTCTGCGATATAGCAAGTTCCTCCAAAAGTCCTTGAAGCCAAATAGCTTCCTTCACAGCCTCCGTAATTGCCATATACTCTGCCTCCGTTATAGACAAAGCCACCGTCGACTGTAAGGTGCATCTCCAGCACACCGGTGTACGGGTCAAAGTGAACACATACCCCGTCGTAGACCGGCGCTTATCCAAATCCCCGGCATAATCCGAATCCACATATCCAATGCACAACTGCCCACCTGTAGTGTCCCGCTCATAAACCAAGCCAACATTGAGCGTACCTCGAATGTACCTCAAAATCCATCTCACGGCGTCCCAATGACCCACTCCTGGATCGTGCATGTATCTCGATACCATACTCACCGCCTGTGACAAATCCGGTCTCGTACATACCATCACGTACATCAAGCTCCTAACCGCGCTCGCATATAGAGTATTCGACATCAACTCTAGATCTTCAACTGTCTTTGGTGAAAGACCAGCTGAAAGCTTCATATGGGCTCCCAATGGTACACTAACTGGCTTCGTATCCATGCTAACATGGAATCACTGTAGAACCTTCTTCAAATAAGCCACCCGTGTCAAACAAATTCTGCCCTTCTTCTTGTCTCTGCCGATCTTCATCCCTAAAATGTGCTTCACCTCGCCCAAGTCCTTCATCTCAAACTCATTTGAAAGCTGAACTTTCAACTCATCTATAGCCGATCTGGAAATAGAGGCAACCAACATGTCATCGACATAAAGTAACAAATAGACGTACGCACCTTTTTCAACTTGCGAAAATATATGCAAGGATCAAATTGGCTCCGAGTGTATGAATGTCCAATCATAAAACCATCAAATCGCCTATACCACTGTCGAGGAGACTGCTTCAAACCATATAGCGATTTCTTCAACCTGCAAACCAACTTATCTTTCCCTACAGCTCGGAATCCTAAGGGCTGAGTGATATATATATTTCTTCATCAAGATCACCATGAAAAAATACCGTCTTCACATCCAACTGATCTAACTCCAAACCATACTGTGCCACCAAAGCTAGCAAAATCCAAATCGAAGAGTGTTTCACCAACGGAGAAAAAACCTTATTATGGTCAATACCTTCCTCCTGTGCATAGCCGTTCGCAACCAACCTAGCTTTGAACCTCAATGGAGTGCCCTTAATGCCCTCCTTCTTCGTGTATACCCACTTGCAACCAATTGTCTTCCGCCCCTTTGGAAGCTCAACAAGCTCACATGTATCGTTCTTATGAAGAGATTCCATCTCCTCCTGCATAGCCACCTGCTACGAATCAGTCTCCGAACTCTGCTCGGCCTCTCTGAATGTAATAGGTACCAACTCATCGATACTCTTCACCGGAAGTGCATACGCAACTGTGTCGGCATACCGTGCTGGCATCTGTATGTTTCTCCTCTGTCTCCGAACCACAATAGAATCCTGAACCTGAGCCGTCGGTCACTGATCTTGAATATTAGTACCCGTATCCTCTGTGTCACTATCGTGCTTGCCTGGCATCACCTCAGTCGGTACTCTAATGGATATTGTACCATCTGGATAATGTGAAGCTGCATCGATCTCCACCACCTGCGATATCTCCTCTGTTGGGTCGCTCTCCACCTGATGAGAGCTGGAAAGCTTCAAGATAGAAACCTCATCGAATGTGACGTCGCTACTCAGCACAATCTTCTTATCAACGGGATCCTAAAGCTTGTATCTCTTGACACCACGCTTGAATCCTACAAATATGGCATTCCTAGCTCGAGGTTCCAATTTATCTGTTTTCACATGATAAAATGCAGGGCACCCGAATACCTTGAGCTGGTCATAGTCGTGTGCTGGCTCTCTCGACCACATCTCTATAGGGGTTTTTCCCTCAATCGCAGATGAAGGCAGCCTATTAATGAGGTGACTCGCATATGTAAGTGTCTCAGCCCAAAAGATCTTCTCTAAACCACTTTGCGACAATAAGCATCAGATCTTCTCCAGTAAAGACCGATTTAACCTCTCTGCCACCCCATTTTACTGCGATGTATGACTAATCATGAAATGCCTCTCTATGCCCTCATCTTGACATAGCTGCAGAAAGGGGTCTAAAGTATACTCACCACCGTTGTCGGATCGCAACGTCTTGATCTTTTCTCTCAGTCTGCAGTTCTAATCTCTTTTTCTACTCCACAAACAAATCTAGGACTTCACTCTTCTTCGTCATGGTGTACACCCAACCATGCCTAGAATAGTCATCAACGAACGTGACGAACCAATATCGACCACCAAGTGATGCAGTCTTGGTGGGACCCCAAACATCTGTGTGCACGTAGTCCAGGATGCCCCTAGTCTGATGAATAACAGTCCCAAACTTTACATTCGTCTTCTTGCCAAGAACGCAGTGCTCACAGAACTCAATCTTCCTACTTTTGGCTCCCTTCAATAGCCCCTGCTTGCATAATACCTGCAGTGACTTTTCACCTGTGTGCCCCAACCTATAGTGTCAAAGTCTACTCATGTCCGTTTCTGAAATAGCCGAAGTAACCTGGCCAATCTCGGTGCTTCCGTTCAGATAATACAAATTCCGATTGTGCACTCCCTTCATCACCACCAATGATTCCTTAGTAACCTTCGCTATAGCGTTTTTGAAAGTCACTTTGAATCCCTTCACCTCCAAAGCTCCAACTGAGATAAGATTTTTCTTCAGTTGAGGAACAAATCTCACCTCCTTCAACTCACGGACTACTCCATCGTGCATCCTAACCTGCACGATACCTATCCTACAAACGCCACAGGATTGATCATTTTCCATGACAACGACACCCCCGTCGATTTTCTCAAAAGATGCAAACCAGTCTTGCCTAGGGGTCACATGATAAGTAGCGCCGGAATCAAGCATCCAATCTGATGCATCCACATGGTTCACCTCCGGAGTAATCAGTAGAGAAAAGCACGAATCATCAGAATCATCGCCTTTCGTAATATTCACCTCATTGGTCTTCGGGCCCTTTTTCTTGCCATTTTCTTTCTCCTTGAGCTTCGGACAGTCTCTCTTCCAATATCTCTGCTCCTTACAGAATGCACATTGGTTCTTTGCTAATTGGTGACGGCTTCTTGACTTTGACCTCCCTCTATTACCACCTTTCGGATATGGGCTTCTACCTCTCGTCGACAAGGCCTCGCCTGAAGTGCTAGCACGGGAAGTCTCCTTGTCTTTCCTCCTTAAATCGTAGTTTGTCAAAGTATTAGTCACTTCACTATAGTTGATAGAAGATCTCCCGGTCAACAAAGTGAGCACGAATGTATCATACTCCTCATCCGGTAAGGAGCCCAACAAAATAATCGCCTTGTACTCATCCGATATCTTCTCATCAACATTCGCCAAGTCCGATAACAACTTAGTGTAGTTGTTCACATGAGCCGCTAGCGAGGTGCCTCTGGACATCTAAAATCTAAAGAGACTTCGCAGCAAGTGCAACCTGTTGTCAACACTCTTTGTGAGATACTTATTGTTGAGAATTTCCCACATCTCCATTGCAGACGTCACCCCAATCACATCATATTTCATCTCCTGATCACCCCACAAGCGTTCCTATTCATTTTCTCCCATACCGTCTCATCATATTTAGGTGGCCTCTCGCGGACCATGATGGTCTCTTCCAAATTCTGAGCATTAAGCGTATCCTGTACGTCGCTCATCCACAAACCAAAGTTAATTTTACCGTCATACTTCACTACACTAATCTTAGTGTTCTGAAAACCAACTTGTATTGTACTCGCCATCGATTTGCTGCTTTCACCTTCTTCTCCCATTACGAACTAACTTCAAATTGTAGAAAAAGAACAAATTTAATAGAAATTAGGAACCATCCAACTGAACCCTAGATCGGATTCCAAATAGATCTCCTATCCACACGAGGAAAGCGAAATCTCTAACGACAACTCCTAATGCTATCTCCACCGAAGCCTAGAACTCCAAGAACCAAGCTTCCAACTGAATTTTCCTCCACCTAATCCAAAACACCCTAGATCTGAAATCTGGGCTCTGATACCACTTGTTGCGCGCAACGAAAATTTTGACAGCACTTCGACAGCACAACAAGAGAGTCAGATCACAATAAGAATTCTCGTCTCACTAAGGAAACAAGAATCTGAAGTGAATATCTCAACAAAGTGAGATATCGGCTCTTCCTCTCATCAGTTTTAGGACTGACCTGTCGAGGGACCCTAAAAGCTATTACAAATCACACAAATAGCGATACAACCAATTTTACGTGGTTCGGCAAATTGCCTACGTCCACGGGGTAAGGAGGGGGAGATCTACTACTAGAGGGAGAGAATACAACTAGGGTTCACAATCACTCAATCTAAACCCTCATACAAACTCTCAAATCCCTCATACAAATATCTCTCACAAAAGCACAAAAGCCTGCACACACAAAAAAAACTCCTCTTGAATTCTGTGTTTTTCTTCTGCAGTCGTCGCCTCAAACTTTTCTTCTGCTTTTCGCTTTTGTTCCGCAGCCGCACAAAATGTTATGTGCCCTCTCTGCTCACCAATTAACTCCCTGCACCGAACCCTAGAGCAAAAAAACATATGGCTATTTATAGCCTGATGAATTGAAAATGGGTTCGCGTTCGTGGGCCAAATTATTTCATCCGCAAAGCCTCTTTCGTGGGCCCCACTAACATGCTTCACGTGTTCACAAGGCCATGCATGATATGTCAAAAGAATAAAGAAGAAATGGAATGTATAAAAGTGTTGAATATTACGATTTTCTCTGGGTTTTCCCAGAGTTTTGCTCCTCCTGTGTTTTTTTAAAACATTATAAATTGTGAGATCATACTTATCGGGTTTTTAAAAGTAGCTCAATATAGTAGAACGGATTAAATGGACCAACCTCTCGTAAACAACTGTAATAGATTCAAGAAAAAAGGACTTACGTATTTTCTAAAAGTGGAAAAGGGGAGCAGAACAGTGGGTTTTAAGCTTTACCACCCCATAAGCCCACCGAATCTGTATGGTTCGTTTAACCTTTCGTGTGCGACTTTTGTTGTAGACGGTCCAAGTTGCTACCACTGTCATCCACTATCTTATGTTCTCAACAAAAAAAAAAATTAAAGTTCCACAATTTTATGAACAATTGGTTATTTACCCGTGAAAATTAAATAAGTGAATTCAATACACACTGTTAATAAGAACACAAATAATGCACGTTGAATGTTACTTTAACTTTGTGGTACATTACACTATATCATATTTACTTTATCGGTTTTTCTATAGAGTGCCCTTGGGCACTCTATAAGAGAGGAGAGAGATAGAGAGAAATGAATGAGGAGAAAATCCCAATGCAAATCAGGGGACCCCCCTCCTCATTCATTTCTCTCTATCTCTCTCCTCTCTTATAGAGTGTGTTGTGCGTAGCGGAAATTTTGGCAGAGTTTCTGGTGCACAATAAGAGAGATTAGATCGATAAGAATTCCCGTTTCACCAAGGAAACAAGAATCTGAAGCGGATATCTCAACCAAGTAAGATATCGGCTCTTCCTCTCATCAGTTCTAGGACTGACCTGTCGAGGGATCCTAAAAGCTATTACAATGGCCACAAACTCAAACAAACTAATTTTACGTGGTTCGGCAAACTGCCTACGTCCACGGGGCAAGGGGGGGAGATCTACTATTAGAGGAAAAAGAATACAAATAGGTTTACAACTCTCACAATTTAAACCCTCAAATACTCTCAATTCCTCTCTCAAAAGCCGCTTGAGAACCCTTTGTTTCTGCACCCAAAACAGCGCCTACAAGACCTTTTGCACTGCTGCAGATTTTCTCCAAAGCCGCACAATTAATCAAACCCCAGACTTGCACCACCTCCTGCAGCCGAAACAAAGACTCCGTGCTCTCCCTTTGCTGCTTTTCTCCAAAAGCCTGCTCTTGCACCAAGCCGCACAAAAGCCTCCTTGCTGCCGCCTCCAAGCCCTTGCACAAGCCGCCGGTTTTTGATTTCCCCTCACCTTAGCACACCAAAAACCCTAGGTTAAAGCCTATTCCTATTTTATAGCCTGTTGGTTAATCGGGTGGACCCTGCTGAACAAACTTCTCCACCTCACAAACAAGCTGCTGGTCATTAGCCTTGCACGCGCAAATGGGAAACCCGCTGGACTAAACACATCTCTTCACGCGGTTTAAGATTTGCCCTTCACGTGTTTACTTGTGCATGGCTTTGAAACCACGTGCTCCTGACCTCCACATTCACAGAGTGCCCAAGGGCACTCTATAGAAAAACCGATCTCTCTCCTCTCTTATAGAGTGCCCAAGGGCACTCTATAGAAAAACCGTTACTTTATATACTTTCTATCACTAATGCATCCCTGCAGGTTTGTTTAGCAACAACATGAGAATAGAATTTTCCAACAATATGGCATCTAGTAATTACTCTCTGATTTATTATTTCTGCAATATTGCTTGAGTTCGACTACGATGTCGGTGTTCCAATTTATTAAGAGCGTAGTACTGAAGACCACGCGACAGGAACTAGTGTTTGACCGCTATAAGCACAAGTTTTTGTTTATATTGTTCCTTAATTTCTGTCATTAGATCATTTCATTGGGTTTAAATCATCTTGACTGCTGAAAAAAATAGGGGAGAGAGTATACCGCGCATTCCCATAGGAATGATGTTATTTATACAATAGATCCACTTATAAATGGTATAGATTACCCTTTTCTTTGAGAGTTTTCTGATAGAATCTACGCTCGGCAGTCGGCAATATTACATCATTAACATTTCTTAATTTATTTAGTGAATGGTTATGATTTATCTTTTAGTGCAAATTACAAATGTGTACGTGCAATTTACGAGGGTACATTAAATACTAGATTTAGAGTGAATGTTCACTGACTCACCGGATAGATTAACAGCTATGTAATGTACTTGTTGCTGCTTCTAATTTGTGTTTCCATGTACTTCTATATTTTTGGATTGTTGGTTAAACCCTTATTTTAATGAAACACTGAATTCGCTGCCCACCGTTTCACTAAAAACAAAACCACTCCTGTGGCTTGCGTGGCTTTCTTTCCGCGTTCAAACAAACAAGCGACGAACACGGGTCAAAGCTAGCTAGCACTTAGAACGGAATCTAGTCGGTACGTGGTTCGCTTAATTTGGCTCTTCTCAAATTGGATAATTATGGAAGCAACTTGCCTTAGCGTCTCAACGTGGTTCTAATCTCTGCGGTGGATGCCTCCATGATTGCCATTTCAGTGAGTGATGATGCATGCTTCGAGAATTTTGGCTTTGATATGATTTCTTTTGATTAGTAAAACAATCTTGAGTAGTACTTTGCGTTGCCAAATTTTGAAAGAGCTGTGTGCGGTCGACGGTCGTTATATGCTTCGTGCTTTTTTAGGTTCTAGTTCCATTTGTCCTTTAATTAGTGAATCACCCCGATGTCGATTTAGATCTTCCCCAACTTTAATTTGGCCTCGTTTCCTCAAGAAGCTGATCGAACCGGTCGAATTTCAACCGGTACGGTTTTGGAACAATGTCGGTTCAGTTTGGTTTTCAAATATTTGAAAATGAGAAAACCAACCAACTACTCTCAACATAATAAATATCTCAGAGTCACAATTTTCCTAGGTGAAAAGAAATTGTATGCTGATATTTTTCTGTATTTTAGTTGTTCAAATCTTAATATTAGTTTACAAGTAGTTGTCTTTAGCAAGGTTTCTCTCGAACTTGGGATATAAGATGAGCGAGAGGTTTGAATGAGTAAGAATGATATTTCTTAGCTAATAATTATCTGACTTTGACATGTCTAGACCTAAATCGAACCAAAACTCACCGAACCGATTGATTTGGTTCGGTTCGGTTGATTGATTTGGTTCGGTTTGGTTTTGAATCTAAATTGGTTCGGTTTGATCCGACAAAAATAGTCAAAAATTGACATGGGAAAAATGATGTAGTATTCCATATGATGTGGGAATTTCTCTTTTGTCCAGCAAAATGAGTGGAGTATTCCACATGACATAGGAAAATGATGTAGGTTGAGCTAAGATTGAATCTTTAGGAGACTATAAATTGTCATCACATAACTCATAGTACCCTACGTTGTAGAGAAAACGGAGGCTCCAAACACCAAAATGGGCGTGCAATCTAAAACCCAGGTTCCCAGGGTCAAGTTAGGATCACAGGGTTTAGAGGTCAGTCTTTTATTTAGCTTTACATTACTAACGTCCAAGTCTCACAATCTTCTAATTTCTTCCATTGCTTGCTCTGTAGGTATCCAAACTAGGATTTGGTTGTTTGGGTCTCACTGGTAACTACAACTCTCCGCTCTCAGAAGAAGAAGGTACCTCCATTATCAAGCAGGCATTCTCAAAGGGGATAACTTTCTTCGATACTTCGGACATGTATGGACCTTACACTAGTGAGATACTACTTGGACAGGTTTGCGCTCCGCAACTATTTCTCTTATTCTGCATAACGAATTTGTCGAACGTAAAGGATTACAATTGTTTGTGAACTAGTACAGGCTTTGAGGGACTTGCCGCGAGAAAAGATTCAACTGGCAACAAAATTTGGAGTCGAAAAGGTTGACAGAGGTGGCATTGTGGTGAATGGAAGGCCTGAGTATGTCAGGGCTTGCTGCGAAGCGAGTCTGAAGCGTCTGGGAATGGACTACGTTGATCTTTACTATCAACATCGAATCGATCAGAGGACACCAATAGAAGAAACTGTAAGCACAGAGTCTTTTCTGAAGCCACACTCACAACATCTGAACTATGAAGTTGTAATGAGTAACTGACGTTAATTTATATCGGAAGTTATAGTTTTGGGGAATATTAATTTTATGTTGTTACAGTTTTAATACACCTGTAAGCATATACATATTACTTTTGACTGTTTATTGACAGATTAGGGAACTTAAGAAGCTAGTGGAAGAGGGGAAGGTGAAGTACATTGGGCTATCAGAGGCCAGCCCAGATACAATTAGGAGAGCGCATGCTGTGCATCCGATAACTGCAGTTCAAATGGAATGGTCTCTTTGGACTCGTGATATCGAGACGGAGCTTATTCCTCTTTGCAGGTTTATGCCGGGAACCCTGTTTAAGATAGTAAAAACAAATATATGCGCACATTTACCTTTCTTTTTCACCCTGAATTCTGTTTATCCTGCAGAGAACTTGGAATTGGCGTAGTTCCTTACGCTCCCCTTGGCCGTGGATTTTTCGGCGGCAAAGCAGTTACGGAGAGCTTGCCTGCGAATTCTGTATTGGTACCTTAGCTTGCTGACATTTTGAACTTGTTTAGTACTTTTACATTGTACTGGAAAATTTCAAAAAATTATGATAAAAGCTGAGGATTATAGTTTTATACTCCTAACAGTAGCTAAGTAGAATTAGACTCGCATTATGTCAGGTTGCACATCCAAGGTACAGTGGGGAGAACTTGGAGAAAAACAAGAGTCTTTATACGAGAATACAGAAGCTGGCTAACAAGCATAATTGTACTGTTGCTCAATTAGCTCTAGCTTGGATTGTTCATCAAGGGGATGATGTGGTCCCTATACCAGGTTACTTAGCAATTATATTAACTAATTATTATGAAATTTCAGTACTTGAAATGTTCTTTTTTTAATAAAAAAATTGTTTTGAATTGTCCAGGGACAACCAAGATCAGGAACCTGGACCAAAATATTGGCTCCTTGGACTTGAGGCTCACCAAGGAGGAGTTGAAAGAAGTTGAAAGAGCAGTGTCCCCCAAAGAAGTGGCTGGTCCAAGATCCTATGCATTCAGTTCATTCTACAACTGGGAATATGCAAATACCCCTGTTTTTAGCAGTAAAGCCTAGATTTAGGATTACTTCTCGTTTTAATTGCTTTGGTTCCAATGGCCAATTACTAATGCTATTTATACACCATTATCTTCTTGTATTGAAAGGAATTACAGGTATGGAGAGTGCAATCTGGGTGTATGCATATAAAATTCCTATGCATTATAATTACTGTGAAATAAAGAGAGGTGTGTCCATGTTTAATATGAATCGCATACTTTTGATTTTTTTTTAAGTGAACATATCAATGTAAAAAAAAAAAAAAATTAATGCTCCAAATGGTGACACCTCACATGTCTCATGCATTGATTCTCCTATTTGGGTCTTTGAGTCATTAATGATCTCCTTAACCTTTGAGAAATTGGTTTTCAACTAACCCCTATAAAGACCCTAACAGTTGACCTACATAGATCGATGTAATATAGTGACATAAAGGAATCGTACACCCTCCTTGTCTGGGAAAAATAATGCTCTGGAGGGTCCTGCTTTGTATAATATTGGAAGCAAAGTGAGTAGCTTTTTTTACTTTAATTTTAGAGTTGCTGACTCCTAATATATTATTTGCAATGCTTTTGTGTATATATTTTTAAGCTTGATATATTTAAGAGCGTGTTTGGCTATTCTTTAAAAGTGGGTAAGATATGATTCTGAATCAGTTTTTTATTGTTTTGTGATTGGCTAGAACGGGGCCAGAATTGGCTTAGTTTCAAGCCAATAAATGGCTTTAAAAACGTGTTTTTTTTTTTCAAACCATCCCATGTGGAAAAAAACCAAACCAGTTTATGATAAAATTGGCCTATGATTAATACTACCCTAGTTTTAAAAGATTTTTCCAAACTGACCCTAAACATCAAGATGTTAGTTCACATACAAGTTTATACATTCTACAGCTGATAACTTCAAGTAGTTTTGTAATGAAAGCTTTACTATATTTCGCAAAATACGTACAACTTGCTAGCTAGAACTGCACTGATAAATCACAAGTGGAAGAAATGCGAGGCAGAGAAAATTTTATTAGGAACAAGTTATCAAAAGCATTATTAGAAACAAATCTCTTGAAGATCTTCTCAATGACAGATCATAACTCTGTGAGTGGGGGCCACCCTTACGCTTTCCCCAAACCGCGTGAGAGGCAAATTGCCTATCCAAAACCGCGTCAGAGGCAAATAAGTGCGGCCCACTAACAATGCTATTTAAATAGTCTAGGGTTTCGTGAAGTTTGGCTGTGCGAGTAAAAGGGTTGGGGGTTACAACTGTAGCGGCTGATTTGTGTGCAAGTTTTTTTTTTCGGCAGAGAAGAATTTTTGGCTGCAGTGAGAAGAAAAGAGCAAGAGAAACGCAGAGAAGCCGCTGATTGTTTTAGAGGGTTTGTGCATCCCATTTTGAGAGAGATTCTTTTGTGAGAGGTTTGAGAGATTGTGTGAGGGTTTAGATTGAGTGATTGTAAACCCTAGTTGTATTATCTCCTCTCTAATTAGTAGATCCCCTCCTTGCCCCGTGGACGTAGGCAGTTTGTCGAACCACGTAAAATTGGTTGTTTGAGTTTGTGGCCATTGTAATAGTTTTTAGGATCCCTCGACGCGCAGTCCTAGAGCTGACGAGTGGAAGAGCTAATATCTCACTTTGATGAGATATTAGGCTTTAGATTCTTGTTCCCTTTGAGAAACAAGAATTCTTATCGATCTTTCTCTCTTATTGTGCACCAGAAACTCTGCTGAAATTTTCGCTGCGCACAACAAGTGGTATCAGAGCCTGTAGGCATCGAAAATTGCCTATTGGTCTCCACGAACAGCTCAAAGCTAAGAGAAAATAATGAACGTCACCATCTGGTTCACAGAAGCTTGATTGACATCGACGAACGCTCGAAGTGAATCGGCAAACTATGTGAAGCAACGGAGTTTCAGAATAATAAAGATACGAACTGATCGGGAGCCCCGTGTTACTTACAAAAGACGAAATGCCCTTTGTGTCTCATTCGTTCTATAGATGATCCAACCATCGAAGCTGATAGAACTCCTCGTCGGTTTTCCAACGTGCTTCGAATCACTCAAATCCGAGCTCGGACGAAGAAGTTACGGCGGAAACGAACGAACATACGAAAAAAGCGGCGTCTCAACACTTCGAGGTGTCTCGGCCAAGCGAGACACCCCAAGGTGTCTCGGCCAAGGCCGAGACACCCTTGGGTGTCTCGTCCATGGCCGAGACACCCTAGGGTGTCTCGGTTCAGGTGGAGACACCCCAGGGTGTCTCCAACACAGATTTGGGCCCTTATGCGATTTTAACCGCCCGTTATCTCCTGGAGCCTATAAATACAAGCCTCAGACCCTCATTTTTTCAGATCTGGAATTTTGAAGATTAGGCGAAGCCCTGCCGGATTGAAGACTGAAGGTACACGAATTTCAAAGAGGAGGAGGAGAGATCGGATCTAGTTCTTCAACACAATAGAGAGAGATTCGTCAGATCTACAATTTCTCGGATCCGTTCCTTAGGATTATCCCGTTGCGGTAATCTTAAGAAGAGTGATTATCTCCCTTCGCCGAGATAAGAGCTACAGTTTTCTCGATCCCTTCGCGGATAGACGAAGCTCTGCCCAATTTTTCAGCAATCAGATCTGATCGACGGTGGTCCACGGATAAACCCCGGCACAGGCAAAGACACCCACGTAAGCAGAAGACCGATAAACGATCTCCCTGCGTTTGTTTGACAAAGTTGTAAACTTGTTTTATTTTCATTGTGTAAGGAGATCTTATAAAAAGATCAATTTTTTATTTTATTCGAGTTTATTGTGATGACTAAAGTTGTAATAGATTCGATAGCAATAAAGATAGCAACTTTCACCGAAAACAAACTGGCGACCACAGTGGGAGCCAACAGCTTCGTTGCCGAAGCTGTCGTGTCGCGGCCGACGATCAAGATCCCGGTGCTCGAAGAGGTCGAATACGAATTCGACCAGCAGAAATTCGAAGAGTACATCTCCTCCTCCTCCTCCAGATCTGCTCCTCCTCATAAGCGCAGGAAGATCTCCTCCCCCCAGAAGATCCACCGGTCTCCAGATCTGAAGATCCGAGAAGTCAATCTCCACGCCGTCGCTACTACAATTGCACCTTGCAACGATCCGCCGGCATTCGATGAGACCAGATCCGCAGATCTGAACTCCTTCGCGATCAAGGAGCCTACTGCTGAAGGCGTGCCAACCCTATCAAAGAGAGCACGTCAAAGGAAACGCCAACGCCTTGCGCGCCAATTTGCCAAGGCTTTGGATCAGGTGGATGGACTCTATTACCAAGCAGATCTGGAGTTCAGGAAGCGCCAAGTGGCTAATCTGTCGCCACGACCAGCATCGGAATCCTCCTCTCGACCTCCAATTAACGAATGGGTTCATGTCAAACGAACCCGCTCTACTCTCGAGGAGCGAATCCAGAAGCGCCGCGCCTTGCTTGCGCATGCCCGGACCCTTGCGCGAAAAGCACATGAAATGCAAAAGGAAGAGGCGGTTAAGAGATCACCGAGATCTAAACAAGTTTGGATGCCAAAAGCCAAATCAGCGCCTAAGGCAAAAACAAACGGAACTGTCATTAAGCTTTTGTCAACTTCAGATCCCGAACCTCCGGTAAAGCCCCATCGTGGCGGGGATTTCCCCAAGTTCAGGATTCCTCTGAAGGATCACCTCGGTTCTCCACCCGAAGATCGAGGCAAAACGTCTGTTAAGGAACGCCTGGGACCATTGAAGGAACCACGAGCAAACACCCAAACTGGGGGTCGTACGCGACCTCCTAACAAAATGATTTCTGCAACGGCCCGCTTGGCGGTGCGCGCAGAAAATCAGGAGCCAGTTAAGGTTTCACCCTCACAAAGGTGTGATTCCAAGCGTGTGACTCCTGTAGACGCCAACAAGGCGATGTTTACTCAGATGAAAACGCTTCAGACAGAAGAATGTGTTATACCTGAGAATTCATGTAAACAGCTGATAGGTTGTTCTGACCGCAACGTCGATGAGTTGTACTATCGGGCTGGGGGTTCGAATAAATCTCGAAAGAGAAGTACCGGGGAAACGGACTTTCACTGTCCGTATACCAAAATTATCAGGGCAGTATTATCAGCGTGTAGCTGCCCCAAGACCGCTCTATAGAGGGTCTCGGTATTTGAGAGGATCTCCACTGAAGCATCAAAGCCCAAATCAAGACGTTTTCGCAAAAGACGATCGGTTGTTCGAGATGATAAATGTAGGCATCAAAAAATACTTACAGACATCCAAATACCAATCAAAACAACATGGAAGAACAATTTATACGTCATCAAACAACACTTACTGGCGCGGCAGGACAGAGTGCCGCGGTTAAGGCGCGGCAGGATAGAGTGCCGCGGCTAAGGCGCGGCAACCCATAGCGCCGCGGC
>BQKN01064358.1:51135-86472 GCA_022839385.1 Asparagus kiusianus | reverse complement strand
CTTCTTCTTCTTCTGTTTCTTCCTCCCCTACGGGCCATCTAACAGTCATTTTATTGGAAGACGATAAAGGAATATCCTTCTCCATCATTCGTACACCTCTTGAGGGAACACTTGGCGATTGAGGAGAAGATGCCCGACGAGTTCGGTGAGCCACAGGAGAAGAAGGAATATCGGCCTCCCCTCCATCTCGCGTTTCATCCTCTTCGCTGGAAGTGTCAAAGTCATCGTTTTCCTCAGAGTCAACTGCTTGTTTTCCTTTACGGGAGGACGTAGCGGGTTCCTTTCCTTTTCTAGATACAATTCTCCGAACCACAGCTTCAGATTCTAGTTCGGAAATCTTTTTCTTTGGAACAGGAGTGTTGGCAGCTAAAACCCATCGACAATAAAGAAAAGTCAAAAGAATATCGGGTTCAGCGACAGGCAAGCTAAATTGAGCTCCTGTACATCCAGCAACATTCCAAAACCAAGCTCGCACTCCATCAATGAGGCCTCCGCAATTTATCAACCGCTTATTGGAATTCCCAACGTACAGTTGATCATAACCGAATTGTCGCGCAAAACGACAAGGAAAATAAGTCTCAATCCTGCAGAGATTCTTCGATCGGAAAACATTATAACCTGGTCGAATGTTCATAAGCCAATGAAAGCTACCCATGTCGAGAGAAGTCCTGTTGGCCCCAGGTATTTCCTCATCAACGAGTGTGTCATTATATGCGCCGGAAAATCGAGGGAAACATTTGTAGAATTCCCAGCACTTGGCATTCTTGAACTGCTTCACTCGTTCGGCCCACGATCGGGAAGGATATAACCACTTACATCCTTCTAAAAGCTGTAGTAAAGGGATCTCTGGATCAGACACGTCGGGTGCTGACATCATGTCTGACCGATGGAGAACTAGCCACGTCATTAAATATGTGTAGGGTAATTCAACACTTGACAAGGGAATCTTGGTTGAAGGCTCCGCACCCACTTTTGTAAAAGTGTTGGCTAAAATACGCAAACCGCTATGAAGGGTAGCAATCATGGCAGAGAGAAGAGATAACCTACCTCCGACGGCTAATTGTACGGCGGGAAAAAGAACTTCAAGAGGAAGCGCCTCAGAAGATTGATGCGGCACTACACATTTCTTTAGCCATATGGCCAGATAACCAGAAAGAAGAGTCGCAGGCTTCATTCTCTTGGTGGATTGCCATAAGAAAGTACTGAACTTGGTGCCTCTAAGAAAACCGCCCTCAGACGACTCAGTTCTATAAGACTGAGCGTTAATCTTCGTAATCAGACCATTAACTTCAGAAGGAGTCAGAATTGGTGATTCACAAACAGCTTCACCGGTCGAACTCTCGAGATTCTGAAACAAGTAGTCGGCAAACTGTTTCAAACTGACCCGAGCTGCTTTCTTACTCTTCACTTCGATCTTGGCTATCGCTATTTGGTAGTGACAAGTCAACTCCCAAAGAATATCATAAGCAGGAGAGCCAGCCTTTTTCATCGCCATGAGTCGACGATTATTGGGAAAATATTCTTGATAAGGAGTATTCCCCAATGGCAATCCGGATACCTTCATCATTTCATGGAGTGGAAGTCCTAACTCCCCATACTTGGTAAGAAATGTATTGGTCTCCGGAATATAAGATTCGAATAAGGCAAGGAAGTGATCTACACTTACGGGGAGACCATACATGCTGGCTCGAATCGGAACATGTAATCCCAAGTTCTTTAACTCTTGATCCCAACGATTGAGTACGTAGTCAGTCATCCTAGCCCACCATCTGTCCTTAAGAGAGTGAACCCATCCATAACATCTGAATCTTGGAATGGGAAGTTCTCGGCCAACCCGAGCGAGTCTATTCTTTACCGTATTGGCCCTGATCATCAGTTCGTTCTGGGGTCCGCTATCTGGTCCAAATATTCCCGGGTGGAGACCACGAATATTATGTCTACTAAGGGAGCCAGGAGCGCTAATATCTCTACCAATGAAACCACAATGGATGTGCTCATGGTCTTCTGTCAAGTGCCACGTTATTCTTCTCTGAACAGCCAAATTCCTTAACTGCAAAAGTGAACATTGTCGAGGGAACGGAGGAAGGAATAAAAAAGCACCTTCGTGTTCATTCAACCAGATTTCGGGGCCACGGCAAAGACTGTCTGGATCTTCTACCGAATCTCCGAACAAATAATCAGGCTTCTTTAACGGTTCGGTAGAAGTTAGAATGGGAGTTAGGGGTGAGTCGGTCAATAAGGCACGCAGAATGCGACGGCTTCCTTCACGGATTAATTCGGGAACGCTGTCATCGCGATCCTCATTAAACTGACGGGCCTCTCTAACTAAGAACTCGCCTTTGAAAGAAGCGTGAAGGGTACCACTCTGTCCAGGGTCCTCTCTATTAGAGAAGGCTACGGAAGGGAAAGGAACTGCAAGAAGAGAATTTGAAGACAGTTGAATAACAAAGGGGTAACAAGGCCAAAACCCCACGCGAAGTGGTCGCGGCAGTGACTACTGCTGCATGTTGCCGCGGCAGCATACGCTGCCGCGCTCAGCCGTGGCAGTACGAGCTGCCGCGGTAACTGAGCAGCACCCCACGATTGCAAAAATCAAAGGGTTTGAGCCAGATTGGTATTTTGGCCATAGTACATGTCTTGATTTAACAAGATATGTATTTTAAAGCGTCAATCCTCTCGATGGAGGATGTCAACTCTTCCCGAATGCCTCTCAATAGAGCCAAACGAGGCGGTATGCATAAAATCAATAATTTCAGATGAAAGGAAGCTGAAGAAACTCACCCCCAAAGGAAGGAACGGCAGTCTCAACCTCCTCAGGTGCTGGTGCCGTCGATTTCCCCTTCGAACTACGGGTTTTCTTGGGTGACATGGTGAAAACAGTCTGAAAGCAAGGATAAATTAGGGTTTTTTGTGAGATCCTAAACAAAAGAACGAAGTCAAACCTTAAAACACAATATATGGGTGCGGTTTTACCTGGGGATGAACAAGATCGAGTTTTGATCGAAGAAAAAGCTCTGAATCAAAAAGATCTCAAAACCCTAGATCTCAAAACCCTAAATCCGCTCAAAAATAGCCCTGATACGAAAAGGTGGAAAAGGGAAAAGCCAGAAAATCCTTTTATAGTTTTTTGGGAGAAGTTTCGAACTCAGAGAAGCGGGGAAAATGACCCGAAAAAGGCCCAATGGCGATCTTATAAACTGACTGGCCGAGCATTGCGCGACACTCGACTCTGTCGCGCTCGAACGCGGCGCTCCACATTGTCGCGCTCGAGCGCGGCAGTATATGTTGCCGCGGCAGCTGACGTCACGGTCCATTCTGTCGCGCGTACACGACGATCTTTTGGGTATCTAGATACAGACATCTCCCTCTGTATTTGGAATACACACCTGAATACTCCAATGGGTACACGAGTCTAAACTGTTTACCACACCCAATAGGAAGTTCCTGGAGAATATTGATCTGAATGTTCTTGGGGATAACCTGTTGAACTCTCAGTGAACATGTCAATTCAATGACAAAAGTTGAACCTACGAGACCAAATACCAGCTTCGATTCAAGACTTCGACAACGGTCATGCGATAAACGCAGCACCGGAGAATTCTTAGCTATTCTACAAAGCGCTGAATAGACTGGAAGATGGAGAAGTCTAGGATTGAAGCTATTCACAGACCATTTTACGTAATTTCCTCAACAAAGAACTGGAGAAATTGCAGAAAAAAGCTCATCATATCCAAAGTGTCCCAGACTCCTCTCTAAAGAAATGATGAGTCTGAGATACTTTGGAGGGGGTATCTGTAGGCATCAAAAAATACTTACAGACATCCAAATACCAATCAAAACAACATGGAAGAACAATTTATACGTCATCAAACAACACTTACTGGCGCGGCAGGACAGAGTGCCGCGGTTAAGGCGCGGTAGGATAGAGTGCCGCGGCTAAGGCGCGGCAACCCATAGCGCCGCGGCTAAGGCGCGACAGCATACAGTGTCGCGGCGTGGGCGCTACAACCTAGGGTGCCGCGGCTATTTTAGAGGAGTGTTGTGACGGTTACGAGGCAGTTATACGATGGTTTCTGAAGTCCACGTGGCGATATATCAGAAATAGAACGTGTGCTGACGTGGAAAAGCCGTTAAACCACGTAAAAAAGTGGTTAAAGATCGTGGGAGAGCGGTTTCAAGCACGATGGAACGTGCTGGTAACTACCTCTTCAGCCGCGGCAGCCTATACTGCCGCGCCAATAGCCGCGGCAGTGTAGACTGCAGCGGCCAAAGAGTAAATGCTTGGGCAGTTATTTTTGCCCCATATTCGCTGTGGTGCACTTCTACCCCTATAAATACCCCCCTATACACGAAATAAAGAAAAGAGAGCAGATTGGAGCAGAGGAGACTTAAATTTTCGGAGATTTTGAGGAAGAGAGAAATCATTTTCACCCTTTGACAAGTATCATTTGGTGATTCCTAGAGATCTAGCACAGACTTGATCTTTGGAAGAGTGAATATCTTACATCGATAGGATATTCGCTTCAAATCCATACTTCGATAAACGAAGGAAGGATATCAGAACAACCTTACGATCTTCGAATCGGTGGTCCACGAGCTAAAGCACTCCCGGCACAGGCAAAGTCCCACAAAACAGTGTTCGATAAACGAATTCTGTGTTATTTTCTTCAAGAGTTGTAATTTTTCTTATTTTCATTGTAATTTTTCTGTAATCGAAAGAAGATTAATGGAATCTACGATGGAAACAACTTTTGCTAAAAACAATGAATTCCTAGAAGTTACCATCAACATAGTCAATAAGGAAAAATCTCCGATTATTTCAAGTGGTTCCAACCCGAATTTCTCTCCAGGAAGAAGAGTCAATTTGGGAATAACCCAACGAATATCTTAGCTTCAGCTAGAAGCCGTCGGATATAACGATTACCCGGAGATCTACGAAGGAATCCATTCCGATGACGAACTCTCGGATTCTTATTCCGCACTCGCCTCCGACGATACAACGTCTAGCATAGGACAAGCTCAGGAAGTGTTCATGATCAACACCGAGCAAATAACCAAAATTATTGAGGATGCTCTAGCCAAGCAGAAAGAAACATTCAAAATCGAAATGAAAATGGCTATGCAGGAGATGAGACAAATGCATGACCAACAAATCCGAGCTTTGTCGAATCAGCTAGCTGAATCCAGCCGTCGCACACATAACGCCGCAGTTGACAGCGATCCAGAAGTGGACGAAATCATCATGGCCGACGTACCTCCCAAAAATACTGGTTGTGGTTTAAATGCACACCCTACAGATAACAATACTGGGGGTGGTCCTACCAAAGATGACAATGCTGGGGGTGGCCCCGTTATTCCTCTCGATAATTGCCCAAAGCAGGATATAGATGAGGACGAAAAGATGAAGGATCTCGAGAGCAAAATTAACGCTTTAATGTTTACTCAAGAGGTAAAGAAGACCGGCATTCTGTGTCCTTACCCGAAAGAGTGGGACTCGATCCCGTATCCGGCGAAGTTCAACCTGATCAACTTCACGCCGTTCGACGGGAAGAGCTCGCCCACTCAGCATCTAATCTACTTCAAGTCCCACTTGGGCACGATCTCCGGCAATGAAGCCTTGATGGTTCGGTCATTCGTCGTCGCGGGCCTGCCTTCGATTGGTATCGGCGTCTTAAATTTGGAAGCATCAACAGCTGGGAGGACCTGGAGAGCATGTTCCTCACTCATTTCTTCGATGATGATGCCGAAGTGTCGATCAGGACACTCTTTGATGAGAAACAAAAAGACGGAGAGTCGGTGGATACCTTCATCAAACGCTTCCGCAATCAGGCAATGAACTGCAAGGATCCCATCACGGAGGAATTCATCTTGCAGACTTGTCATAACAATTTGTCCATTAACATCTTGGACGTTATGGGAGTAGAGCCGCTCAATACCTGGAAAGAGTTGAAGGTGCGTGGAGAGCAGGCCGAATGCTTCCTTAGAAGGAGGAAGGTCGAAAGAAGCCAACCGATGGCTAACCTTCTGAACCCGAGTCTTATTTCCCATGATGAAGGGAAGGCACCTACAACAGCTGTTGATGTTAATCAGACGTCACAGCAGCAGCCCCGAAGACAGCAGAAGACTTCGGATCAGAGGCTCCAAAAAGAGTACTCATTCAAGGACGAAGACGTTCCAGCCATCTTCGAGACCCTTCTCGAAAATAATAAGATCAAGCTGCCACCCATCACGAATCAAGAGGAAGCTGACAATACTACAGGTCCGAAGTACTGCGCGTACCACAGGAGGATCCTTCATCCCACCAAGGCTTGCTTTACTTTAAAGAATAGCATCCAGACCTTGGTTGAAGCCGGCGTCATAACGCTAGGATAAGCCAAATGAGAATGGCAACACTCCGACAAGTATACGAGTATAAACTGCTTCTTAATACTCCAATAGGTATATGAGTCTAAACTATTTCCTTTCTTCCACGGGAAGTTCCTGGAGAATGCCATACGTGGTATTCTTAAGGATAATCCGATCATGCAGCCGATACAATGATAAACCCAGTTTCACAAGAAAAGCTGGGGGTGGATAATTCATGTAACGGGAAGTTCCCGAAAGAATGTTATATGTAATTTTCTTAGGGATAACCCGATCATTACAAAAAAAAAGTGATAAACACTAAACCCCACTGTGATTTCCAAACACTCTTTTGCTGAGATGAGATTCGATCACTTCGTTGGATCAATCTTCCCTCACAAAACTCCTGTTGGTGTTTAACGACTCACAGTCTTCCACCATAAAATCCCTCACTGATCAAATTAATTGACAGTGGGTCCACTAAAATTCCTTTCGGTTAAATCCACTCAAACTTTCGATGTATCTGTGCACTCAACACTCCCATCGTTAGAATCCGGATATAATACTTGGAATTTTGATATCAATCCTTGGTGAATTATCAAACCCCTTCGTGTTAAGACCTTATAACTTAACACCAGGAATTTCTTCTGAGTAATTTGTACTGTAGGCGTATAAAATTACCTATAGGTCCCACAATACAGCTCGACACGGTGATTCGACAAATCAACGAACCATCGAGTGACGAGGCGACGAGGTCAACAAATTGCACGCAAACAATGTCAATCGCGTGCGGAATCAATCCAACGGTTCGGGGAGTCAACGAGTCGTCCAACTAAGAATGGACTCGGACGAATCGCGATCGAATCAAGATCAGTTTCGGACTCATACTCAGAAGTGGAATTACTGCCAAATTAGGAATCAAGTCAACAAATCGATTCCAGAACAAGTCAACCACACAAACCGAATCAAGTCCGAACAACGGAGAACCGGAAACACCGGAAAACAACCGAACGACGGAAACCAACACACCCGGGGGACTCGGCCCAAACCGAACCAACCCGGGGTGGCTCGGCCCAAGCCGAGCCACCCCAGGGTGGCTCGGCATGAGCCGAGCCACCCTGAGGTGGCCCGACTCCCCCCCCTCTCTCTTGTGCACAAATGCACAGTTCATAGAGGCTATAAATAGGAGAGGGGGTTGTTCATTTTGAAAGGTTGGATTTTGGAGGAGGCGAAGCCCTGCAGGATTGAAATCTCAGATCTAAACAAGATTCAAACTTTAAGACTTCGAAGACTTGTTCATCCGGATCTGGTGCTCAGCGATCGACAACGCCAAATAAGGCAGGAGTTCGAGAGGACCAGATCGGGAGATCTACGTTGCTATACTCCGGATCTAAGCTTGGTTCTTAGATCCCGAGATTGAGCGGTTGTTTCCTTGGTGAAACAATCCCTTCGGCTATTATCTCCCTTGGTAGAATAATACTCGTTATACTGTGTAGATCTGCCCGGATCTGGATCTAGCGGTGGTCCACGGCAAATAACCCCGGCGCAGGCAAAGAACCCACCAAGCGAGTGACCGCAAAACAGGAGCTCGCGATCTGTTCGTTAAATAAGGAAAATTGTAATTTTTCTTTATTTGTTTTGAATTTCGTTGTAACCGGCTCTTATAAAAAGACCGGATCTTTGTAAATGTAAAAAGTTGTTAACATTGAGTGCAATGAGTTCGTCAATGAAGAAGAGTTTGATTTTTCCCGCGAACATGTACAAGTCAACACTCCTATTGTGATTTGTACTCCCACACCCACTTGGTCAAACTTTCCTACAGTTAGGGCCAAAACCAAAATCCCCTCTCGATTCCTCTAATGAACGAGAGGTCCACTTTCAAACCGAGTGATCAAACCTTCCTATAGTTAGGGTCATCTCAAGCTCCCGCTTGGTCAAACATTCCTATAGTTAGGACCAAAACCATGATTCACTCTCGATAAACGAGAAATTCATCTTTAGTTTGGTAATCAAACCTTCCGACAGTTAGGGTTATCCGAATTTTTCGATTCTCGGAGTGGAGATTCCACTCCTAGTTTCACCTTTTCGGATTCTGGGGGTAGAGATCCCACCTCGAGTCTCCTTTCCAACTGAAGATAGAATATAAAATTCTTCCTCTTCAGCGTTGGGAGATAGAATATAAAATTTTTCCTCTCCCATTTCGGGTTCGTCTTTGCCCCAAGAGGAGACACCATCCTTCAACTCCAAAAGCTGGTTTAGTCTTTCACCGATTGAAAAAGACACCAGAATACCTGTCTGGGGTATTTTATCCCGAAGCCTAAGTAGGGATAAGTCAGCACTTAACCCGTGCTGCTGGGTGGTTCGTTCCCATGAAAACGACCGAGTCTACGTATTCAATATCGTAGCAACAAAAATCCATGCCTTTTATGCATGGGGAATTTTATCCCGAAGCATAAGCAGGGATAAGCCAACGCCTAATACGCGTTGCCGGTTTAGTCTTTCACCGATTAAAAAAAGACACCAGAGTATAATTCTGGGGACTTTCATCCCGAATCCTAAGTAGGGATGAGTCAACGCCTAATACGCGTTGCCGGTTTAGTCTTTTACCGATTAAAAAAGACACCAGAGTACAATTCTGGGGACTTTCATCCCGAATCCTAAATAGGGATGAGTCAACGCCTAATACGTGTTGCCGGATGCCATGTTCCCGTAAGAAATGGCGAAGTCTATGTATTCAAAATCATAGCATTAAGTCTAAGAGAAGCAATTCTCTTAGCACAACGTTACATGTGAAACGGGTTTTAATAATTCACATGCTAGCCCGATTCAAACGGTAATCGGTAAAGGCATGTCAAACCCGTTGATGGCTGGGGGTTTGCCAAAAATCCCAAAGTCTATGTCTAACACGCATTGCTGGTTAGTCTTTGACCGTAAAAAGGACAAAAGACCACATATTCAACATTGTGGCAGGTTGTTATTAATAACACCATAATCCGTGCCTCATACGCACGGGGAATTTTATCCCGAAGCCTAAGCAGGGATAAGTCAACGCCTAACACGCGTTGCCGGTTTAGTCTTTTACCGATTGAAGAAGACACCAGAATCCGAGTCTGGGGATTTTTATCCTGAATCCTAAGTAAGGATAAGTCAGCGCCTAACACGCGTTGCCGGGTAGTCTATTCCCGTAAGAAAGAAGAAGTCTACGTATTCAATATCGTAGCACTAAAAGAGTTAACTCTTTTAGCACAACGTTATGTGCAGAACGAAGCTAAAAAATCTGCATGCTAGCCCGACTCAAATGGTAGTCGGTAGAGGCTCATCAAACCCGTTGATGGCTGAGAATTTACCAAAAATTCTGTAAGTGCGAGTCATTGATGCATCAGCTCTGTTAGTTGGTCTCGTAACTCGATTATCCAACAACAATAAAATAAGATCCACAAATACAGATGAATCAGCTTTAACAGTTGGTCCTGCAACCCCGACACTTGGGACCGCCGTGCTCCAATACCTTAAGAGCTTAAACTATGTATACTCTAGTAAACGTATGAGTATAAACTGTGTCAACGTACGACGTTCGAAACCCTAGGGTCAACGTCGGTCAACGTGTAACCCTAGGTCAACGCCAGTCAACGCGTTGCGACCAAAAGGTCAACATTTGATGTTCGAAACCCTGGGGTCAATGCCGGTCAACGCGTAACCCTAGGTCAACGCCATTCAACGCGTTGCGACAAAAAGTTAACATACGGTAATCTGAAACCCTAAGTCAGCATAATGTGACAGAGGTAGTCAGTTCAAAGTCAACTCAATGACACAAGCCAAACTCAACTCACTGGTGGTAGACTCGAGACTCCGACGACGGCCAAGCGATAAACGCAGCGCCAGAAGGATTTTGGCTATTCGTCAAAGTATTGAATAGACTGAAAAAATCAAAGGAGCCAAGAGTTGAAGCTAACTACAGGTTCTATACACCAATCGAAGGCTGGACCAATCATATCCAAAGTATTTCAGTCTCTTCTATAAAAGAAACGAGTCTGGAACGCTTTGGAGGGGGTATCTGTAGGCATCGAAAATTGCCTATAGGTCTCCACGAACAGCTCAAAGCTAAGAGAAGACGATGAACGTCACCATCTGGTTCACAGAAGCTTGATTGACGTCGACGAACGCTCGAAGTGAATCGGCAAACTATGTGAAGCAACGGAGTTTCAGAATAATAAAGATACGAACTGATCGGGAGCCCCGTGTCACTTACAAAAGACGAAATGCCCTTCGTGTCTCATTTGTTCTACAGATGATCCAACCATCGGAGCTGATAGAACTCCTCGTCGGCTTTCCAATGTGCTTCGAATCACTCAAATCCGAGCTCGGACGAAGAAGTTACGGCGGAAACGAACGAACATACGAAAAAAGCGGCGTCTCAACACTTCGAGGTGTCTCGGCCAAGCGAGACACCCCAAGGTGTCTCGGCCAAGACCGAGACACCCTAGGGTGTCCCGGTTCAGGTGGAGACACCCCAGGGTGTCTCCAACACAGATTTGGGCCCTTATGCGATTTTAACCGCCCGTTATCTCCTGGAGCCTATAAATACAAGCCTCAGACCCTCATTTTTTTAGATCTGGAATTTTGGAGATTAGGCGAAGCCCTGCCGGATTGAAGACTGAAGGTACACGAATTTCAAAGAGGAGGAGGAGAGATCGGATCTAGTTCTTCAACGCAATAGAGAGAGATTCGTCAGATCTACAATTTCTCGGATCCGTTCCTTAGGATTATCCCGTTGCGGTAATCTTAAGAAGAGTGATTATCTCGCTTCGCCAAGATAAGAGCTACAGTTTTCTCGATCCCTTCACGGATAGATGAAGCTCTGCCCAATTTTTCAGCAATCAGATCTGATCGACGGTGGTCCACGGATAAACCCCGGCACAGGCAAAGACACCCACGCAAGCAGAAGACCGATCTCCTTGTGTTTGTTTGACAAAGTTGTAAACTTGTTTTATTTTCATTGTGTAAGAAAATCTTATAAAAAGATCAATTTTTTATTTTATTCGAGTTTATTATGATGACTAAAGTTGTAATAGATTCGATAGCAATGAAGATAGCAACTTTTACCGCAAACAGAGCCCAAGTTCCAGATCTAGGGTTTTGTCTTGGTTGGAAGAGTAGATCAATTGGAGGCTTGTCTAGGGCTTCGTTTGGTGATAAAAGTGGGATCTTTTGGTAAAGACTCTATCTTTTTAGTTTTGGATCTATTCTTTGTTCGTTGGTGCGTAAGATGTCGGGGAAAGAAGGTGCTTCAGGTGTCGAGGGTGGTGCTTCGGGCGCGAAGACCATTCAGAGTTTGAATATCCACTCTATGAAGATAGATGTGGAGAAGTTTAATGGCACAAACAACTTTGGATTATAGATATGCGAGGTTTTGGATGCGCTGAACGCGCAGAATTTGGAGGATACCTTGGAGTTAGATGGCAAGCCGGATGAGATTGAAGAGAATGTTTGGAAGAAAATGAATCGAACGGCGTGTGGTGTGATTAGGTCTTGTTTGACTCAAGATCTAAAATATGATGTGATGAATGAGACTTCTGCAAAGAAGATTTGGGAGATTCTCGAAAGCAAGTATCTGACAAAGAGTGTTGAGAACCGCTTGCATTTGAAGAGGAGACTTTATCGTTTCCAGTTGAAGAAGGGAACCTCCATTAGAGATCACATGAACCACTACACGAAGCTTCTTGCGGATTTGGCGAATGTGGATGTCATAATTGAAGATGAGGACAATGCGTTGCTGTTGTTGAGTTCCTTACCCAAATAGGAATATGAGACATTTGTCCTTACTCTGATTAATGGGAAGACGTTCCTTTCGTATAGTGAGGTCACTGCTGCACTGGTGAATTATCAGCTTCGGAAGAAGGATAAGGAGACTTCGACTGAGTCGGTAGCAGAGGCGTTGGTCACAAGAGGGAAGAATCCGAACCGAAAGAATTGGAAGTCACAGTCTAGAGTAGGAAAAGATCAGTGTGTTTGGTGCAAGGAGACTGGTCATTGGAAGAAAGACTGCCCAAAGCTCGACGAATGGGTAAAGAATAAGCAGAAGGAAAAAGGGAAGCAGCCATCATCAGAAGCAAACATCATATCGGATGGTAATAATTCTGACTCTTCTATTTATTCGCTTTCTATCAGTCCGAAAGATAGCTATTCAGAGGAATCCGAGTGGATGTTGGATAGTGATGCGACCTATCATGTGTGCCCTAGAAGGGAATGGTTCTCCAGTTTTGAGAAGCTGGTGGATAGTGGTGTGGTGTACATGGCTGATAACCGTGCATGCCAGATCCTTAGGATAGGAAGAATTTGCATAAAGATGTTTGTCAGGACTGTTAGGGAGTTAAACGATGTGAGATATGTTCCTTCTTTGAGGAAGAACTTGATCTCGATTGGAGCTTTGATTGGAGAGGGTCTGAAGGTTCGTGTTGAGGACATGGTTCTCGAGATCGTGGAAGACTCTCGGATTATGATGAAGGGCGTCAGGAGGAATAACATGTATTACTTGACTGAAGGTATAGTGGCAGGTGGAGAGCTGACGACTTCTGTTGATTCGACTAGACTGTGACATTTGGGGCTTGGCCATTCCAGTATTGATTCCTCGCATAGATTGAAAGAGGGTGCGAAGACCTGCAATTTAAAGTCCAGTGAACATGTTGATGTGAGCAAGAAGACCAATGTGAAGTTTGGCACCTCTTTTCACCGTGCTAAGGGTCGTTCTAGAGGAGTTCACGTGGATGTTTGGGGGCCTTCCAAGGGGGCATCATTGGGAGGTAATAGGCATTTGGTTTCCTTTGTTGGTGGCTGTTCTAGGCATGTTTGGGTTGCAACCAAATCCCCTTTGGAGAAAGTCCTAGTAGTATCCAACAGATTGAAGAAGTGTGTAATAGACAGAAAGGTGAAGGTACTCCATTCTGATAGGAGGTACAAGTTGGAGCTATTTTTGTATTAGAGCCGAGCTCACGACATTTCGAGACACTTCGTTGGAAATGAAATCTTAGGACAACTAGATAGAATGACAAATTTGGAGAACCGTGCCTTGCTGGAGGAAGATTGGTGTTTGTTGTCAAGCAATGGTCTGTAGAAGAGTTTCTGGACAGAGGTTTCAACATATTTGATTGGAGGTAAAACTCCATTGGAAGATAGGTCTGGTAGTGTTACTTTGGTTGAGGCTTCAATGAGAAAGCCAATTGACTCTCAGCAGGTGGAGAGTTTTGGACAGACCTTAGAGGTATCGCAGCGGGTGGAGACTGATGCTACTCCACATTGGGTAGGGATTTTCCCACATACTCCAGGTCATTCTGTATTGGTTGGGATTCCAGCTGAGGTGACACATCGTGGAAGTCATGTGGATTTGGATGCGGATGATGAGTTGGGTTTTGATTCAAGTGTAGCTGATAGATGCAGTTTGGATGTGACCATTGGTTCACCTCAGGTGGAGGTGTTTGAGACCATTGGAGGTGCTATCAGCCGCAGAGTTGATGATATTGGAGAAGGGTTGCGAACTCTTCTATTGGATTAAGGTCATTTGCGGCCATTTGGGTGAACTACGTTCGGCTTGATTCCTTGGATAAGAGGATACGTAGGCAGTCTTTATGATGCAGCCGGGTTGGATTTTGATGGGGGTGAGACCGATTTGGTAAGTTGATACCGATATTTGGAGAGTGTTTGCACTCTCATTTGGGTTCTCGACTTGTTATGGATTGAGTCCGTTGTCGTGAATTGTTTCACTTCGTACTGGACACAACAAGTGAGACATTTGATTTGGTTGGTGTCGGCTCAGTATTAGAAAAACTTCACCGAGGTGGAGAATTGTGAGTGGGGGCCACCCTTACGCTTTCCCCAAACCGCGTGAGAGGCAAATTGCCTATCCAAAACCGCGTCAAAGGCAAATAAGTGCGGCCCACTAACAATGCTATTTAAATAGCCTAGGGTTTCATGAAGTTTGGCTATGCGAGTAAAAGGGTTGGGGGTTACAACTGTAGCGGCTGATTTGTGCGCAAGTTTTTTATTTCGGCAGAGAAGAATTTTTGGCTGCAGTGAGAAGAAAAGCAAAGAAAGAGAAACGCAGAGAAGCCGCTGATTGTTTTAGAGGGTTTGTGCATCCCCTTTTGAGAGAGATTCTTTTGTGAGAGGTTTGAGAGATTGTGTGAGGGTTTAGATTGAGTGATTGTAAACCCTAGTTGTATTATCTCCTCTCTAATTAGTAGATCCCCCTCATTGCCCCGTGGACGTAGGCAGTTTGCCGAACCACGTAAAATTGATTGTTTGAGTTTGGGGTCATTGTAATAGTTTTTAGGATCCCTCGACGCGCAGTCCTAGATCTGACGAGAGGAAGAGCTAATATCTCACTTTGATGAGATATTAGGCTTTAGATTCTTGTTCCCTTTGAGAAACAAGAATTCTTATCGATCTTTCTCTCTTATTGTGCACCAGAAACTCTGCTGAAATTTTCGCTGCGCACAACAAACTCTTGTTCTCACACTGAGTTAAATATCCATCAGTATTTGAATAATAGAGTTACAGACTTATTGCATATCAATACTTTAAGAGCTTGCATTTAACATCACGAGCAAATCCAGCAAGAACGACTTCAGGGTATTGAATATTAACTCCTTTTTAGGAGGAAAAACTGGAGGGGGGAAATGATTCTAATAAGGGCACGTTTGGTTCTATTTTTTTGAAGGGGAAGGGGGGAAGCTGCCAAAGTGTCAGAACTTTGGCAGCTTTCTCCCAAAATCGCCTCTTTAAAAGGTGATTTTAAGAGAAAGTTGCGGAGTTCTGATACTTTGGTAGCTCCCCCCATCAAAAAAACCGAACCAAACAACCCCTAAGATTCTACATTCTTGGTTGCAGAGAAATCCGAGAAATCCGTTTAATTGTAGAATTTCTGTATAACTAACAAAATCGGACTAAAATGTGAAAAATATGCAGCCAAGCCAAAAAAAAGAGAGAGAAATGGAACAAGAGATGTTTTCATTTATAGATGGATCGTATATTTCCTCCGGAGTGTATACCGCAAGACCGTAGCCTCTTAATCTCCTCACATTCTCTCCTCCTACATAAGAACACATTTTTAAACCTTAACAATTTCCTAATTTACACAAGAGGTCCTCCCCTCACATACTCAGTAAAAGCCAAGGCCACCAAGCCTAACATCGCAAACCGCCCGTTCCACAACTCCGCATCAGCCGTCATCAAACCCCCGGACTTCGACTGCACGCTCACTCCTTTGAACAGCGGGATCAGCGACGCTGCCGAAAGAACTGCTGCTGTCGCCACGAACCACGGCAGGCCGCCGTTGGCCAGCTGCGCCGCGAGGTCGTCGCCTCTTGCGAGCTCGACTCCGATAGCTGCCATGAAGCCGATCATGGCGAGGCGGCCGTTAATTCTCTCTGGTGCTGGGCCGCTGAATGCTAGGACGTCTGAGAATTTAGTGCTCACCTGTTGTATTTTATTAGTGTTACAATAGCGAACTCATATATTTTTCCCGGAACGAGTGTAATAGATTATAAAATATTTTTTGTTTAGAAAATAGTGGATAAGAAATAGACGATTTATTTTGCTGAATGGGCTTCTAAGAAATAAGCTGAACAATATTTTTTTATTTGGTGGTCGCATCAAAAGGCATGAACCTCGCCTATTCCCATCTTGAGGTAGGTTCTTCTGAACTTAAACTTGAGATGTTTAGAAAATAATGTTTCTTGCTCTTTTGATTTTCTTACATCGTTGTGTTGTGTGGGATTTTGTCTTAGTGGGTGATGTGGTGGGTTGAAGAGAATGGATGATCATAATTTATAGTGTAGAGATGAAAAAGATGTTATATAAAGGGAAAACGAAAGAGCAGTTAGTTAATTGGATCTATAACATATGCATTTAATTAAATAAGCTATGGAATCTTTAAAAACCTAGGAACTAATTAAGTCTTACCGAAAAACTAATTAAATCTTATTATTATTGTGATTTGCAATTAATTTAATTTAATTTAAGACTCATTGAATGAGACTTTGAGATAAATAAAATAATCAAAGTAAAATTAGAAAGATTAAATTTGAGAGGGGTAAAAAGGGCAATCAAAAGTTTTAGCACCCCAATTCTCTTTTATATATAGTATAAGTATATATAGGGAAAAGTGAATCTAAGGTGACACCTTAGGCTCCCACCTAAGGACGCGGCCTAAAATCATATCATTTCCTAAATTTTTTTTGCGATCCGTTCCGTTGAACTTGATCTACACGTTCTTAAACCCAAACACACCAATTTTGGGGTGAACCCGTCGTGTTTTGACCCTTTATCCACTCGTTGCAATTTTAACGGATTCGAATGAATAGAACTTTTTACACGGCTCAACGAATAGTCAAAACACAATGGGTTCACCCCAAAATTGGTATGTTTGGGTTTAAGAACGTGTAGATCAAGTTCAATGGAACGGATCGCAAAAAAAATTTAGGAAATGATATGATTTTAGGCCGCGTCCTTAGGTGGGAGCCTAGGGTGTCACCTTAGATTCACTTTTCCCTATATATACTTATACTATGGGTAAAGTGAATCTAAGGTGACTCCCTAGATGCAACCTAAGGATGCTCAATCTTGGCCATTGATTCAAAAACCCAAATAGATCTTAGCCCTCCTTCAATAACAATTCCCCAAAAAAAATTCAGCCATTTATGATTTATATTCTGAAGTTTACTCCATTGCAATGTTTTATAGAAAAACTGTCACATAGTTTTTTTTTTTTTGTAATAAAAATATTTTACAATATTTTCAATAAAATTTCAATATATAGTTTATAGTTCTTTATTTCTTTTTTTTTCTTTTTTAACTGATGGAGCACGTTGCTGATGATTTTTTTTTTATATACCTTGGGCTTTGGCGGAGATGGAGTTTGAGGTGTTGCTGACGTTGGCTCCTCAGCTCGTGTTTGCTTCTCCTATTCAACATGAGAAAAAAAGAGTTATATAATTTTGAATACAAGACATTAAACAACCTCAAACTTCATTTGTAGCTAGGTCAAAATCAAGCTTTTTAATTATCAGAACATAATTATTCAATCTTAGATCTGTATGAAAAACTCTTGCTATAGAAAAAACTCATTGTGACTCCGAGAATAACAAAATTAAACTTTTAGAAGTTAAGCAGGTAATGTATATACTATCATCACTATGAAAATAAGCATATACTAGCACGGTGGCCTTACCTCTGCTTGGCAACGCACGTGCACTGCACGTTTGCACCGCAGAGATTGAGCCGGAATACCAACTGAAGAGTATCTCTTGAAGCCGGAACTGGCCATGGGCCTGACCAAGTAAGATTGCATTAACGTAGCCGAAACTGCCATCGCTTCGAATTTCAAAACGACTTATCTAACTCTTTGTTTATCAAATTAAGCTTGAACTTTCCGATATCTTTTTAATTTGGTGAATACTGAAGGCCAGAGGCATCAAAATTTATAGACGTCAGCGGTGGCTGGCATGAGGCCACGTCAGCTGCATAACTGGGCCAAAAGCGCTCCAAGTCACGTGGAGGGGCTTGTGGTCACAAGAGATGGACCTACGACGTGGACTACGGTGACGCCGGAGGTTTCTTTCGCCAAAAAGGAGAAGATTCTGGGGAGTGGAGATGTCGTTTAGTGGGCTTTTGGTGTTTATGGACTGCGCCCGGGCCACGTGAATCCAACGCTTTGGAGGTTGGAGACGTGGGTCTCTTTCCTCGGTTGGAGGTGGCATCTAATTTTGTGGGAGGGGCTGCATTATTGACTGTGGAGACAAGTGGTGGTGGCTATTGGCTGCGAGGTCGGAGTGCTGGCAACGAAGCAAACTCTAGAAGCTTCATATGCATGGTGAACAGTGGAGATGATTTTTCAAATGCAAATATTGCAATTCCACATTTAGTATTACTAGTATGTAAGACGTGCACGCGAGTAATCATATGAGGCTAAAACATTCGAGGGTTAATTTATTTCTCTACACGAATTTGCATATTTGTATAACTAATAGATTTATGTTTTTTTTTCTTTTGTAAATGAGAGGTGAACTCGTCGCAAATCTGTTTGTTTCCTCCAAAGAAAAGCAATATAATCTTCTCTCTAAATTATCACCTATGAAATCTTGTTGACTGTGACGTATCCCTGTTACTATAATCGAGAGATTGACTCCACTACCAAAATTCCCACCTCGTCCATTTTTTTCATTTGATTCTTTTGGTGTTTTCTTTTGTGCATTTGAGCATTCATATATAGTATAATTTTATGCAACTCTTGAGATCTTTATGGAAGTAGCTTAATCGTGAAATAATTAGTGCATAATTAATTAGGAGAATTTGATTAGTTAGTGAAAGAAGATACATGAATGCACTAATTATGGGCGCATTTCTCACTACTATTCATATTAAATGTATTATTAGTAAGTTCAGAAGGGCAGATGCCATAAATTACTTTGTTAGTAGTGTTGGGGAATTTCAGTCTCCCCGTCTACCACGATATGCGCAACTCGGAAGCCAACCCCAATCAATAAGATAGAACAACCACAATCAATAAAAGAATACCGAGATTTACGTGGTTCGGTCGACCAACTTCAACCTACGTCCACGGGGCAACAATACGAGAAATTCACTATGTATCAGGGAGAACTATAAGAGGAACCACTCAACTCTCGTCTCTCAACCTCACATACATAATCAACTCTCATATTCTCTCCAAAGCCCACTCATTGTAATCTTTTGCACGGATAAAGACTACGAAACCCTCTCTCTCTCTCTCTCATCTATTACATCTCTACTTTTTCTTCATGGTTTTTCATCCACCAATAGAGGAATATGTATAGGGAAACCAAAACCCTATCTCTGGTCTAACTTTCTAATTAGAATAGGATTCAAACTCCCAATCATGATAAAACTCAAACTCCTAATCATGATAGAACCCAAACTCCTAATCATGATAGAACTCTAACCCTATCTAATTTTCATGAAGTTACACAAATAATCAAAGACAAAATCCCAACAATCTCCACCTTGGATTTGATTCCCAAACTCCCTTGAAGATATACCATCGTCGTCTTGAAACTTTGCCTCTCTCGCTAGAGTCTTCTATTTCTTTCGCACTTCAAATCAGAACACCTGCACTCCTAATTGAATGCCTTCATGATCCTCACTATCGTCTACTTCGCTGTGGCGCCTCCACCTGCATCGTTCGTCTCGAATCATATCGGTGTACCTCTCCTACTCTACACTACGAGCCAGATGCCTCTATCTCCTCCATCACTTGGCTTGGACTGAATATGAGCGTTCACCATCTTCAAGTCCAACGCCATCATCTTCATCTCCATGTGTGTCACTCGGTCGTGCCCTCTTGCAAGCTCCACATAATCTGGCACTATCCTCCTCGAGTTTGCACACCAACCAACTCTTGCTCCTTATCTATCATCAGATTTTTCTTGCCATTAAATAGCGGAATATCAAACTTCGGACCCGAAGAAGTTATCATTCTCTAATCAAAATTCAAATCAGTCACCGTAGAGTTTGAATTTGATGAAACCGATGCCAAAAATGAATTCAGCACGTAGAAAAACTCTAGGAACGACTCCTGGATCACCAAAATCCGCCTCCAAATCCTCAATCGGCTAACAAATCAATCTGGACCGTCGGATCCCTACATGAACAGTACCGCCGCGCTACAGTGTTCTGCTACAGTACCTCCGCTACATTATTTTTCCTTTTTTTCATCTTGATTCTTGTAACGCTGATTTTCAATCCTACACGGCGTCGTCTTCTATCTTATGAACTCGCTCCCGGATCCATCATCTTCGCTCTGATACCACTTGTTGGGAAATTTCAGTCTCCCCGTCTACCACGATATGTGCAACTCGGAAGCCAACCCCAATCAATAAGATAGAACAACCACAATCAATAAAAGAATACCGAGATTTACGTGGTTCGGTCGACCAACTTCAACCTACGTCCACGGGGCAACAATACGAGAAATTCACTATGTATCAGGGAGAACTACAAGAGGAACCACTCAACTCTCGTCTCTCAATCTCTCAACCTCACATACATAATCAACTCTCATATTCTCTCCAAAGCCCACTCCTTGTAATCTTTTGCACGGATAAAGACTACGAAACCCTCTCTCTCTCTCATCTACTACATCTTTACTTTTTCTTCATGGCTTTTCCTCCACCAATAGAAGAATATATATAGAAAAACTAAAACCCTATCTATGGTCTAACTTCCTAATTAGAATATGATTTAAACTCTCAATCATGATAAAACCCAAACTCCTAATCATGATAGAACCCAAACTCCTAATCATGATAGAACCCAAATAACCCAAACTCCTAATCATGATAGAACTCTAACCCTATCTAATTCTCATGAAGTTACACAAAGAATCAAAGACAAAATCCCAACAAGTAGGATCTAATTATTGTATTGTAATAGTTTTTATGGAAAAATTAATAAGACACATCCAACCTAAACTAAAAATCCAAAAGCATGATAAAAAAATATGGATAAACGTTGTTCCTTGTCAGACCGCGGAGTACTGTGTAAAAACGGTGGTGAGCCTTTGAGTCATACCACAAAATCATCAGTTTTCTTAGCTCAAAATCATCAATTTTATTAGCTCTTCAGACCAACATATGAGCCATTAAATTCCTCATTTGACGAACTATCTACAAATCACATTTCTCGAGTCATGTGCAATATCATTGAATATATCATCCACAAAGTGTCTAAAAATCGAGTGTTGCTCTGCTACATTTTGGATATCTCTAATTACCACCTCCACATATTCTTAGAAAATTATCTTTCCACATATAGTGTCAAGAGCAAATGTAATAGCTTCCTACACCACTTAGAATTCTGCATGCTCAGAATTACCTCGTATGCAACTATTACAATAAGTATATTGCAATAGTTAGTAATATATATTATGATAATTTATATACTAATTCTATATTACGTACACTAAGAGATTAACATTTATAGTAGTATTCCTCTCCACGAAATTTTTATATGTCATACAAACATATTAACATATCATAGTATTAGATAGATGGTAGATTCTTAATTACATATTAAACTATCTTAAATTAAAATATATTTTATAAATATAAGTTATGATATTATTATATTAAATATTGTGACACCTCTGTTTACACATATGGCTGCAGTCCAAGGTGAACCTAGAGATGTCAAATCTGTCATACACCCACACTGTGCAACAACATATTTTACCATCACAGTAATATCTCTCTAGTGGAATCAAATACAAATGCAGGTACAAAATAGGAAAAATAAGGAAAATAAATGCAATAGACATGATGTAGAAAGAGAAATCTAATATATATAATCATGTCTCAACTGAATAAACTGGATACAACTGAAGTCTGAAATAAATATGAAGTATTTCAATATGAGTCAACTGAAAATAAACTAAGGCACACAACCTTTACAAGATGAAATACAAAACTCTAGATGTCTAGAGATAAATATCAACTACAGTAGAGTCTCATCTACTAAAAATATGTGACGGTGACTATGTTGGAAGTCCGTCATCCTGCGGCTCCGGAATTCTGAGCTGCTGCTTGAAAAGAATTAAAAAATAAAAAAAGAAACAACAAGAGCGTCAGAGTACTACAGCAAGATCATATTTATCCGCCCCCAGTGAAAGATCTACTAGATATGATGGAGGCTCTATCTATTAAGCATAGTTTACCTAGATTATTTATCCTATATCTAAACAGAATTAATATTTAAAAACCTACAACACGAGACGTAGTACGTCGAGCAAAATAATCCAAATAAGAAAACCCTCATGTATATACCATATGTCTCAAATTGTAGATAACTAAATATCAATATCGGACTAAGAATAACAATCTAAATAGAATCAATAATTAGAAACTTGCAACATGAGACTGGTACGTCGAGCGAAATAATCCAAACAAGGAAACTCTCATGTATATACCATATGTCTCAAATTGTGAATCATTAATCATCAATCCCAACTAAGAATAAAGGATAGCAATACAAGAAAGTAAAATCATCACAATATCGGACCAAAAATATCTTTCACTATCCTTTGAAAGATAATGTAAATAACTGCATATAATCCAGTGTACTTACAAGAGTGAAGTACTTCAGTCATATATAACTCAGCGATGAGTCATGTTCATAAATGGTGTCCACCAAGACTCAGGCTATCAGATAATTATCACAATGTAAATCCTTATAAAATTTATAATTCATCGTATTATCATGCGGGACGGACTACTAAATTAGCATACTAAAAGTGTACACGGCTCATTAGTATCATCGCTCAACGTGCGTGACGGACTACCAAATCAGGCATCATAGGTATACGGCTCACAAGCCTCATCGTATCTATGTGCGGAATAGACTACTAGATCAAGCATCCTAAAACCAGACTCAATGACTTGTACTAATGGTATATCGACGCACTATCTAAGTAGTACTGAGCGGTGCTCATCAACGATATCCATACAAGTATATAATGTTTAAATAACTCATATCTACCGTATAATCGAAACAATAATTGTATTAACCCTCTTCGGGATACCCATGTGTGTGCTACGACACTATACGTGTATACTCAAGATTGTACATGTATCATCGTGTGCCTCGAACCCCACATTCAAAAACAAAAGGTGTAAAAAAATAACACTTCAAACAAAAGAGAATACAGGTCGGTCGACCGCCCCTAAGGCGTCGATCGATCGAATGCAAACGTACAAAGTGCACTCACAGGAACCAGTCGACCGGCTAGCCTTGGTCGGTCTATCAGCCAGAGAAGATCTTCATAGATCAGGTTTTTGGCATTTGTGTTTTTATAACTTTATTCAAAAACTTAATTTTATTAACATGAGGCATATAACAAGATTTAAACTTTCACATTTTCTTAACAGGGATTAACTCAACATGATTTTAACTCTTGAATTAATTTAGTTAATGTTTAGCATCTCAATTAACCAAAATTTCTCAAATAAAACATAAATTATCAACATGATTAACTAAGCATGATTGGAACTAATAATTGAACATATATAAAATAATTTAAACATGTTCGCATCACTTAGGTATCACAAACCTAGGGTTTATACATCTTAAATTAACAATAAAACTTAATTAATTGTTAAACTAGGGTTTAAACATTATTTAAGCATGATTAATAAATTAAAACAAAAATAAAAGCAACCCTAATGATCATGATCATCAACTAATATAAACAGCAACTAAATCTACAGATTTTCACATTGGTTTAAATATTAACATCATAAACTAAGATTTTAAAACATCGGGTTAAGCTTTAACATGAGATTCATCAATTAAACATATTAAATCTTAAATTAACTATATGGAAAGGTTTGGAGGAAGATGAACTTGCCTCAAACGTCATGTTGAACTTCTGAACATATGCGTGCAAGATCCCTCTTCACCAAAGTCGCAAAATTCCGCCTTCCGCTCGACAAACGCCTCAAGAACTCTCTCAAATCTCACAAATTATGATTAGCGTTTGAGAGAGAGGAAGAGGGGCTGCTAGGGTTTGGAATACTGATGAAAAGATGTGTTTTTCATGTGTAAACATGTATATATATAACTGCAAAACCGAATCAAAGTAGCCCAAATCCGA
Organism: Asparagus kiusianus; assembly: GCA_022839385.1. Classification (NCBI taxonomy): domain Eukaryota; kingdom Viridiplantae; phylum Streptophyta; class Magnoliopsida; order Asparagales; family Asparagaceae; genus Asparagus; species Asparagus kiusianus. The sequence continues at coordinate 62,453 of BQKN01064358.1, read as the reverse complement.
AACAGGAAACCTAGTCAGACTTGGAAAATAGTCTTTGGTATTTTGACTGTAATTTTCACGTACGACATCAGAATGAGCTAATTTAAGATGAGCTGGAAAGATATTAAAGATATCTACAACTTTTATCTTTTTAGTTTTTTCAGATTCGAATTGTATCGATGTGTAATGCAAATATACTCTTAACTAGTCATTTTTCTAGATTTTTTCTTTGCGAATGTTTAACCTTTATATACTCTCATATATACTCTTAATTGATCGCAAATTAATTGTTAGCATAATCATTCATTTATAAATGATATTCATCATAATTAGAGCTCATTTATCAATATAATTCACACTATTTTCCAAAATCCACGGGGTTTTACAAATATTGACTGCATATTTATTGTATAATATCTCATATCTAAAGTGGAATATTTATCTTATTTAACATAAGACTAACATGGTTAAATTTTATGATATATATAATTTTTATGTTTATTGCAAGAATAATTATAACGTAATGAATAGAATGAATTAAATAAAATTTAAGGAATATGATTAAAGCTTATAATATATGTTTAATTTTTAATATTAGTTCTTATGTTTATTGTAAGAATAGTTATAGTGTAATAAATAGAATGAACTGAATAAATTATAAGGCATTATTGAAAATTGTCAAATTTTGGAAAGGAAAAGAGGCAATCAAAAGTTTTAACACCTCAATCCCTCTTTTGTAAATAATATAGATATAGATATACTTTGGATATAATTTTAGTCTTTCGACGAGTCTTGGATGTTGTAAATAGATTTGGAGATTTAGATCACTTAACTAACTACTATTTTCGACGGTTTGGTTTGTCGAAAAAGTTAATTGTAGCCCATGTTGCATGTGGAATTCGTTGCGGGAAATCAATTGCAAATTCATCATGTAGATTTTTTTTCTACTCTATTGTGAGAAATGTACTTCTTAATGTAAATTCAATATTTGGTTGAAAGTAATTGGTGGAAAAGCTACATGGTTTTAGACACAAAGAAAAGGAAATATGGATAGTCTGGATAGATGATTTTCCTATTTGGAATTGGAAAGAAATTGTTTGATGAGGTATAATTATTTTTAGATTTTTTCTTTTTCTTTTTTTTTTATTTGAGGCTGCATCTTTTGCAAACATCAATTTTTCTGTAGCATTTGCTATTTTGTTTTTAACAAATTATGAATACATTGGCATTTTCTAATCACAACGTTGCAAATCAAACAATTGAAATATGAATCAAGTTACACTATTTACTTCTTTAGCTATATTTCCGCACAACGAAACAACCCTTGAACAATCAACAATCACCTATTATTAATAAGTAGATGATTGTAAATAATTCTAAAGTTATCACTTATACCTATTTCTCGATCAATACAAACAAAAAAAACTGAGCAATAGAAAATTATGATTAAATATACTCTTCACCATGCTTTGATAGCGGCGAAAATCCAAATCTTGGTTTGTTAGTCTTTGAAGTTAAGGAAGGTGACTTAGGTTTCTCCCCACTTTAATCAAGGGTCTACCAACTAGCACATACAGTAAAGATTGTCATCCCTTTAAAAAATTTAAAGACAGTTAGATCATATTAAAAAATTAATCTAAAACTATAATACTCAATCCTTATCATGATTTTATAGTTTTGATATAATAGTTAGATGAGTTTTCACATGGTGATAGAGCTCATGGTTCGATGAGCCTTTATGGGATGCTATGATTGCTACGAGATTCTGTTGCATGGATTATAGCTCAAGATTGAGTGCACGTGGCCTTACATTATATCTCCCTCAGGTGTAACTTGGTCCAGTATGGGTTCAGGCTCCCTTAAGTGCACATGATGTCAAATTTGGCTTTGGTGTGACTCTCTTCATTTGTGAAGAAGTTGAGGCGCTATCTCCATTAGTCAATCTTGTATTTTGGGCTTTAATTGGACTCAATTGGATCCGAGCCAAGGCCGAGATGTGCACGGAAGTTGGCGTGCATCCATTCGGTTGCGTGAGATTCAAAGTGGAGATTTGTAAGGAAGTTGTCTCACGTCCATTTGGTTGTGGGGGGTTCAGTTTGGAAGAAGGCATAGAATGGAGTTTAGTCTCACATTGGATAGAGAGTAAGATGGATAGATTGTTAAATATGGTTAGACTCATAACTCAATTAGGATTAGTCTTTTTGAGTCCAATTAGATATTGTAATCCATCTCGTAACGAGCCTTTCCAAAACCATAACAAGATGGTATCAGCTTTGCATGAGTCCATATTAATTTTCAGCCCATAAAAAAGCTCTCAACCTACGGGGATATGTTAGAATTAATATAAAACTGTAAAAAAATTCAAATATATTGATATAGTGGTTAGAGAGATTTTCACACGTCAATAACAACAAATGTGTCTATATATATCTTTATAACTTGTGACATTCAGCAACAAAATAATCAACACCAAACATGCGGAACTAAGAATATTTTGTTGATGTGTTCTCCAATAAAACTTCAACCTCGATTAGGATGGCTAGCCAGACCTCACTCACAATTCACAAATTTCGTTGCTTGTACTAAGTGACGCTAACGCTGTCCTTATTGTGAGTCAATATTTTTGGAGCCAACTCCAAGACTCAAATTTCATTCACTTCGTACAACTAGCATTTTAGTGATCGAGCACTTCCTAGCGGCACTCGCCAAGTCGAGCGTGGCTCCCACTCTCTATTAGGAGGAGGAGGGGGCATGTGTCTAATAAACTCAACCTAACCCAAAATCTAACGCTAGTTAGATTTTGAACCCAACACTCTCCTACACTTGCCCAACGGTAGTGTCCTTAGACTCTCTTTAGGAACTTGCTATAGGGACCCAAAATATGGGACCAACATGGAGTACAAGTAAGTTGTCCTTCTCCTATTGCATAATGAGCTGGTCTTCATTATAATGGCCGGTTTATTATACAATAGGAGGGAGACACCTCACATGTCCCCTCTGTCGGTCCTATATTTTGGGTCCTTAGACAATTTTTCCCCTGACCTACTTTATTTCGCTAAATTTCACATGAAAATTTCTCATTTATTTTTCAAATTAACAACATTGATTCTAACAGCTCTATGGCAAGCATATGCCCAAAAAAACAGATGAAAATAATTTGTTACTCCCAAAAAATTGAACATGGTTCCTTTTTCAATAGAATTTTTTTTTTTTTTGGACTAAGAAAGAATTATCATCTTCTTTTTTGGTAGATACTTACCAATGACATGTTAGAGTGGATAGTGTAAATATGAGTAGTAAAAGATATATTTTCAAGTAGGATTTAAGAAAATAAAGCAGTTCATGAGGATTATGTGCAATGATCCCTAAAGTTCAAGGGGTTTAGTCTAATAAAAAAGTTGATGGGTTTTACTGCAACAAAATTTCATGGGTTTTTCTGTAACTAACCCTTATTTTTTCAAGTAACTTATATTGTAAGGAAAACAAAAGGCTAAGTAATATACTCTTGGTGGTGGTGGTGGTGGTTTTTGTTTTTTTTGGTGGGCGGTGGGCGGTGGGTGGGTTGTGGGGGTTGGAATCCACCGAACAAAATTCCTAAATTAACTCTGGCAACTGAAGAATCGACCAGTTGAATAAATTGAGAGTAAAGATAAAATTACATAATACAGAACCAAGACAGACAATTAGCTTGGTGTATCTGCGTCAATTAGTTCACAATAATAATCAAGGTTCTTGGCTGTTTACACGTCTATGGAGCTCAAGCATCTCTTGGTGGTTAGGATCCAAAGAGAGAGCAACTCTACAGTCCCTGAGAGCACTTGTGCTATCGCCGATGTGCTCATGAAACGCAGCTCGAAGATGGAGGAGATGAAGATCAGCTTTGAATGCTATCGCCTTTGTTAGCTCGGCTATCGCCTCTTTCTCCTTGTGATTGTCCATCAATACTGATCGTATACAACAAATGAATGCCATAAGCAAAATGCAAAGTATATTTGTAGTATCAGCCTATCAGGTACGTTTGTCTAGAGTTCTAAGCACTTCAAACTATATTAAAATTTAATTTAGATAAGGAAAAAAAAAGTAGCTGCTTGTGGATGACAATCAACTAAATTTGAAGTTAAGACATTTTAGTTATTTGAAAATTACAGGTAGGATGGTCCAGTAAGAAAATTTTAAAATTCAGGAGCGGTTTGTGAGACACCCCCAAGTTCAAGGGTTATGTGAAAAAAAAAATTAGGAAAGTTTGTGAAATTAACCGTAGACTCTTTTCCTTTTCCAACATTAGGGGTTATGTGAAAAGAAAATTAGGGGAGTTTGTGAATTTAGGGGTTTGTGAGACACCCCCAATTTTTTTGTGTGGGGTTTGGTGGGGTGGGGGGTTGAGGTTAGGGGTGGTTTGTGAAATTAACCCTAGACTCTTTTCACTGTTTTAAGTACATGTCTAGGCCTAAGCGGTACCTAGACCGCCAAACTAGCACCTAGCGTCTGGACAGTACTTAGGCTGCCCACCTACGTTTTGAGAGTATTTAGGAGACCATTGTTTGCTTACGTGGATTGCGCATTTAGGCATTGATCATGATTTTCTGTATTGCAGCATCCACGTCCTCCAACCTCCTTTAACCTCTAAAAGTATGAACACTTCTACTACCTCCTCTGACCTTCAGCAAAACATTCTCGACCACCACTTAAATGAAAAAAAAATACGCCTAAACACCAGTTCGGCACCTAAGCTTTCTATAACATTGACATTTACTATCAATTATTGTAATTAAAAAAATCTCCTAGACTCTAGGCGTCGGGTCCAGTGCCTAGGCTTTCTAACGCTTTCTATAACCTTGTTAGTTATTATTTTGGCTATTTAGTATTTAAGTGTGCATAATTTATTGTGGATCTAAGGTTGCTATCTTTTTTGGTAAATTTATATGAATTTAATATATATATTTATTAATTATTATAATTAAATAATTTAAAATATAGCCAAACGACTAACCGTTGCCTAGGCGTCGCCTAGGCAATATGCGTCTAGTAGCTAAGCACCGATTCAAACGCCCGGTCCACCTAGCGCCTTCTGTATCATTGACTCTTTTCCTTTTCCAAAAACTCCTAGGAGTTGTAACCTCAACTAACTAAACAGCTAGGTTGAGTTAGGATGTAGTTGGTACCGCACGTGCTTCCAAATACTTCTCACCAAACATAACCTTATTTTGAATTCCAAGTAACTTTCCTACTTTAAATCATTTCGTTCTCTAACAACTCTTTGGAGCAGAATTTGGATGTAGTTGGGAATATACGGGACTCCAAATACTCTAAACGAAACTATTATGTTTACTTGTAAACCTTTTATTTCCATGCTAATTTTATTGTCTCCACATTTAATGACGGGCAAGTTAAAAATGGGAGAACAACTCTAACCTGCAGCTCGATATCTATAAGGATAAACTCTCAAAGGATCCAATTGCGTCACCATCTGTAAATCTTCCTTTGAAAGTTCACGGTCACAGTACTCTGACCTCTTCTCATAAGCAGATGCATTATTTCTTGCCTTCTCGATCAATTTGGTCATCTCCTCATATGCAGCAACCCTATCATTTTTTAGAAAATGGACTCGAGCAAGGCCCTGATGAGCTCGAGTGTGCCTTATCTTTAAGGCATTTATGTAACAATCTGCTGCCAGGTCTAGCTTCCCACAGTCCACATATACACTGCCAAGATTGTTCAGGGCCTGAAAGTTTATGATGAATACATTTGATTAGGAATATATTATTATATTGAAATGATGCATAAACATTAAACCGTGATATATTATGATATGTATTAGTTTCTAGAGCATAATCCAAACCAAACCAATATGTGAAGTTTAGCATCAAGTGTTTATGCCAAGCATCAATTTCCAGCATAGTTTAATCAAATTTGGTGTTGTGATAGGAACATAAAACAGGATTAGCATGTTCATGACAAAGACAATGAGAATTAATAAAAGTTAAGTGAAAAGGGTTTTCTCTTGTGCACCCATCAAACATTTGGTATTTTATAAATTACCCCTGAATCCTCATTTGCTAATTTACCCTCCACTCTACCTGCTCCATGGTCAAACAATAAATGCATCCCTCACATTTACTGACTTAATGTCATCAAATCAAAATAGAATATTGCTTGAGCTTTCATTATGATTAATACTTTTTTAATGGCTAATGTATCCTCGATTGCTATTATTCTTATTCTACCCTTTTTTTCATCCTCCTTCACTTTCAACCTTTTGCCTCCTCTCTTTTTATCACTCTATCCCTCCAGAAGTCCAAAATAATCATAATAAAAATAATAAAAGCGCAGAACTGGTTAGTAAAAAGAGGTTTTGGAAATTTTATAGAGAATAGGATATTAATAAGGAACATGTCAGGCAATTAAGTGGATGAGGATTCCCTGTTTGAGTTTATAAATATGGTAACAACTAGACAACATCAAGAAAAGAAGACAAAGGATTCTCAATTCAAACAACTTCAATGTTCTCTGCTATGACATAGCAAGATGAAAGAAAACTCTTAAGCATAAGAACCTGAGGAGAAAATATGTGAGCAGATGAAAGCTACTGACAGTACACATTTGAAATTACATAGTGCATTATGTTAGGGGAGACTGACTTGACTAGAAAGGCTATTGAACATAGAAGAAATCAGTTTCGAAATATTAACAAGCATTCTTGACCATCCTCTATCAACATTTATCTTCTCTGAATTCAATGCTACTTTGCCATGGTTATATACCTTGCAAATCATGCCAATCTCATCAAAAATCTACTCGCTCATATCCTTATCTTTGAGACTGGTTCAACTAGGGGCAAAATTACATAAAGACCGATAGGTCACAGATCTCTCAGTGTGAAGATTCAGAGACTTACTGCACAACCAAGAACATGTCCCATCGGGAACTCATAAATTCAACCTTTCTCGTATAATTGCATAGCACGGCCAGGTTGTTGTTCAAATCATGAATTCAATTCAACCAAAAAAAAACTAAAGTCTAAAACATGTGAGCAAACTCTATGACATGCAAAATATGTAAATTTTCATCATGATCTGCCCAAAGACACAACTCAAAAACAAACTTTGAGAGATAAAACTAATTTACATCATTGGACATATCCATCCTCCACTTCACTCAAAAGCATAGTCAAATGAGATGAGGGGAAAAGAATACGATAATCTTTTCTTAAATGATTTCCCTTTTCTTAAAATCAAGAAAAGAAAATAAGTTCATTGCTTATTAAAATTTACGGATTCCTTAAACTCAATGAGGAATACAGGACAGACCATAAAAATTGAAGGACAAAGATATAATACATCTGAGTGTAAAATAAATAATGTTAAATCCTATCACATTGAAATCTCAGCTTTGATCAAACAAAAGCAATCATGTTTATTTTCCATGGAGAAATAGTTTATCTTGGCTTCCTTCCTGTTGTTTGCATTTTCTTTTATTGCTGCTGAACTCGAATCACTGGAAACCCTAATTTATAAACCCCAATATTTTATTTTCCCACATTACTAATGCCAGGTCTACATTATTGATAGTGGGAATTGAGATAATTTGGAGCAAAAGAATAAACTGATCTGCAGAAAGTGTTCTACCATCCTTTCCACTTCTGACCCGTTAGGTCGTTCTGAAAAGAAAATTCCAGTACTGACTGACTATGCTACGTAAAGTTAACTTCAAGCATCTTATTTTGAGCTTCTTTGAGTGTACAGTAAAGGAGAGATTGAAAATGCACACAAACAGAAAATAATATAGGAAATAAAACTACATTTTGCATGTGTAAAAAAAGAAAAAAAGGAAAAAGAAAAAAAAGCGGGTTAAAAAACTTTTCAACAGACTATCTCTTGCATACATTGGGAATAGTATTGTTTACCTGACCCTTGCGGAGCCTATCTGAAGGGCACGTAAGTGCATTTTCAAGAAGTTGAACAACAGTGTAAGAGCTCGATGGATCAAGGATCGAATCGGCCAACACATAAGCTTTTAGAAAGAATGCTTCGAAAGACCTCTGAATGGAGATCGACTCCTCAGCTTTACGCAAGCCTTCCTCACAATGTCCTGTATCATAAAGAATCCAACCCTCATATACCAAGCGATCATGATCAGTGGTAGCATGCTGGCGTGCTAGTTGTAGACTCCTCATTGCTGCTTCTGGACAATTCAACCTAATAACTAAAAACAGTTAATCTATCAATCACGAACAGGGGAATTAAGAAGCGATATGCACAAAAGATGAATGTAGCAGAATGAGAATGTTACGATGGACCTGCAAAGATATAATAATAGTAGGATAGTAAATGAGTTCATTTATCGGAGGGTAGAGATTGCTCCTATTAAGAATAAAATAAGAGAAAATTAATTGAGATGGTTCAGCCACTTGCTATGGAAGCCAGAAAATGCACCGAGTACAAGTGGAGATAGGATTTTAATCAAGAGAGAGAGGATTAGAACTAGACCTAAGAGAACTTGATTGGAAGAAAAAAAAGAAGAAGAAGAAAGGATATGCTAGTAGAGTAGAAGTGTGGAGGAGATATCCACAAATAGAACAGAATGGAAGTAGCCGATGTCAAATTTTGGAATAAAATGAAGGCTTTGTTGTTATAGAGAAGCATGATTTTTTTTAATATTATCCTAGATTCACAAAAGAGATGAAATAATACCTTAGAAGAAGCAATGACTGCCTAAAGTATAAAACACCTTTCGCTGCATCAGACTCAAGCATCTGATAGATAACAGAAAGGGAACCAATATCATCAACTGCGGACCATCGATCATAGAGCTGCAGCCAACAATCAGCAGTAGTCCACCGATCCACATGCTCGCGAACTAAGGTTCGTAACTGAGAAGCAGACGCCCTCCCTTCAAACATTCGATACTCAGGCGACAGAGTAAGAATTGCTTGGACATCAGTCAGTGCAGATTTATAATCTTCCAAAGCCAAATAGAAACAAAACCGGAGTTCCAAGCATTCCAAAGCCAATTTGAAACCCAGTATGCGATTTATTTCAGCTAGAGCAAGTTTAGCATCTTGTTTTCTCATTAACAAAGATGCCCGATACATGTAAGGGTAAATCAGAGTAGGATCCAATTCTGTTGCTTTATCAAGATCTTCTAACTTTTTAGTGCTATCAGAATACAAGGACCTCTCTTGATACATCCATCCTAGAGGCTGATATGAAGATATCACAGAGCTGAGCTTCTCATACGATGAACGTTTATCACCCCGAATGCAAGATAATCTAGCCAAACCAGCTATAGAATAGACATGTCCAGCTTCAAAAGCAGCCCTAAAATGGTGTTCTGCTTCATGGTACTCTTTCCTCAAAAGTCTAACACACCCCAGCTGATGAAAAGCCAATTGTTTCTGCCTACTACTCACTGAAGACTCTACCAACTTCTCCAAAAAGCAAGCGGTAGCATCTGAGGTTGGGCCGGCATTCATGGCAACTTCACTTAACAAACAATATAACGAGAAGGAGGCTTTTCCAACCATGATTGACCTTTGCTGCTTATTAGCATTAGAGAAGAAGTTTACAACATGTTCATCATTCAAACAATCAGGAAGATCACGCAAGAACACTTGCAAGCATGAAGCAGCGAGGACAGGACAATTTTCTTCCAGTGCACAGTCCATAAGATCTATAGCTTCTTGCCTTGAAGAAACCAAAGATGCCGCTTTCCTATCACAAGCATCTTTTAGCCTCTCGCAACAAAATTTATTTGCAAACATCAATATCTCTAGCAAAATATCCAGAGATAGATCGCTTAGAACTCCTGAAAAACTGAAGTCTGATACTGCTCTCATACCCAGAGGTGAAATTCCATTCTCAGACAAATCGATGACTTCAAGAAACGATTCTGTGAAGCACCCAGTGAGCATGGCTTTGAATGGAATTGACAAAGAAGCTATCTTTTGCCTATCACAAGCTATCTTCTCTCCTCCGATTTTGAAGAAAACAATAGTGGATTGCTCTCCTGTATTCAAATTACATGAACTAGTCACTTCAGCGGACTCACTGGGAATCTGAGAAGCAATATCCAATAACCCCCACTCCTGTGAGCACTTGCCGCAGGAAGCAATGAGATCCGAAATAAGCTCTTCGCCTTGCTTCTCATATTTCAGCCAAGCCCCAAATACCAGCTTCTCGTGAATCGTTGTCGCCTTCTGCCAAGCATTATGCAAGCTCCTCTGAAGTAATTTGACTTCCCCAAGACCTCTAAATACTTGAAACTGCATCAAATAAAGGTTTGATTTCTCATGCACTGGGCATGTCTCAAGCTCTTCATGGATCTGAGCTAGGACTTCTACATAATCTACAGGCTTAAACAACGGTAGAACCGGCGGTTCGGGAACTTTGATAAGGGATTCACTGCATTATCATGTTGAAATAAGAGAAATCTCACAACAAAACAAGATTATACCAACAAAGGGAAAAGCGGATGACTTACATTGAGGAAGAAGAATGAGAGGAGACCTTTGAAAGCTTCCCTCTTTCAACTTGAAGCCATGATTGAGGATTAAGGGCATGCACTTGAGTCTCTTTACAAGACTCTGCGAACACCAGATTTCTCATGGGGCATAGAAGACAGAAAATCTCCCAAATCTCCACAATCTCCGAATGGGTATTCCCCCAATTCACTCAACACTAAATAATAACAAAAACCCAAGAAATAAATACAAATTAAAGCACTTCTAACCCACCCAATAACTCAAAACTGTAGGAGAAAAACAAAAAAAGGAGCCTCCTTTTGGCCGTAGGAGACCCTAAATCAAAGGACAAAACAAGCCCTTTGGGCACAGAACCAATTGAAACGGATGAAGACGTCACTTTCAGCTGATCCAACAAAATCCCAATTTAAGATTTCACTAAATTTCAAAAAATTACACAAAAAAACTGTAATTAATGAAACCCTAACATGAGAACCCCACCAGCCTTGTTTGGTTCTGAGATGAGCGAATAACTCCACCTCATTAAAATCGACGAATCTCTGATCTGATCACTCCATAGTGGGCAAAGGAAGAGGAAAAAAGGCGTCCCTTTTATTTTATTTTTCCTTTTTTTTTCCTTTTTATATTTATTTCGTTCTATTCGACAAAGGACAAATTTTCAAAACCATCCGTTTTGGGTATTTAATTGCAAAAAACAACCCATTTCATTCTTAATTATAAAAACCGACCCAGTTGGTTGAAACTGGGTCGGTTTTTGAAAAATTTTTTCTCAAACTTCACGGGAGTTGAACTCCCGTGAAGTTTTGTTATGAGAAAAAACTTCACGGGAGTTCAACTCCCGTGAAGTTTCCCAAAAAAA
>BQKN01064358.1:40558-50735 GCA_022839385.1 Asparagus kiusianus | reverse complement strand
CAGCCCCTGGCTGAAAACAGGTCGGTTTTTATAATTAAGAGTGAAATAGGTCGTTTTTTGCAATTAAATACCCAAAACGGATGGTTTTGAAAATTTGTCCATTCGACAAATCTCAACGAAGGAAAGAGGGGGAAGCAGTTGTGGGGATTTTTCTCATATACAACCTTCGTATGTCTTTACTTGTTTTAATATCCTCTATAGCATTAAAGTTTGGGAGAATTCTTTTAAAAAGACCCTTTTTCAAAATTTTATTATCAAAATTAATTTTTTTTCTTTAATCAGTAAATTCGAGCAAATTTTAGCCAGGTCATCATTGCCGGTCAAAAAGTATGATTTTGCAAAGTAGTCCCTTTAAGGAACACGAGAAACCGAGTGCAATATGATTAACGACCACTAATTAATGGCTCCTCTGATTCTTTTAAAATACTCAAGATTGTTAATTAGATTAAGTCTTAATTAATAATCATTAATTACGTAGGACTAATAGTCTGGTGTATTCTAAAGTCTCTATTTTGCGAAATCGGCCAACTTATTTGGCCAAGCATGATGATGTGACTAAAAAATAATTAATTTTACTAATTAACATAAAAATATCGACTTTGCTAATAAAATTTTTAAAAATATCTTTTTGAGAATTTCTCCTAAATTTTGGTATTTTTGTTTATGTACCTCCTAAATTTTGGTATTTTTGTTTATGTACCCAAGGTTTTTATCCTGCTTTGTGCTCAAAACCCACTGTCTTTTAGAGCTACTTTTAAACCCAAATAGACAAAACTCATTTATGTTTAAGCCCAAGTTATGTATGTCACTCATTTTATTTCTAAAAATAACTTAAATTCCTGAACTACCCTAATCATCTTCATCAAACCCCTAAATCCATACACCTCTTTGTAGTCATTTGGCTCATCCACCACCGACCATCCCCTGCGTCATTCGATCACGAGCTCTCTTTGTAGCCGTTTAGATTGCGAAGATGGTATTAACTATTAGGCTCCTATCGTAAGCCATAGCTCTCCTCGACATTTTAAATGAGTGGATTGACGTGATTGCATCTCATAATCGAAAAAATTGAGGAAAACCCCTTTTGATAAGAACCCTAGTGATAACAAGAAAGAAATGAGTCGAACTTCTTATACCTTTTTCCCCCTTCCATTGACAATCTTTAATCATCTACTTTGCTTAACAGTAATTTATTTAACTGGACATCAATATATCATTACAATACAGTTTAAGAACAATTTCAAGAAAAAGAACATTCTGGCAAAATCATGCAAATCAAGTTGAAGATCGAATTACATTATCATTCTAAAAAGAGAATCAAAATAAAGAAAAAAGAAAAACTTGGCAGATGAAGGTAATGGAGTGGATGGATTTAGGGAACCAGGTTGAAGATGAAGACGAAAGATGAAGATGATGGGGTTAGTTTAGGAATTTAGGTTATTTTCTAGAGATACATTGTATAAAATGCGTGAAATACACAACTTAGGCTTAGACATAAAGGTTTTGTATATTTGGGTTTGAGGGTAATTCTAAAAGCCAATGGATTTAAACATAAATTAGGGTAACACTTTGAGTTCATAAACGAAAACATAAATTAGGGTATATTTGGGTTTGATCCATGATCCTTCGGACCATGGTTAAGCGGCCCCCCTTCCAACTCATGGCCTCGAGCATATCAAGAAATTAATTTCTTGCGATAGAGTTAAACTTGAGACATGGTGTACTATTTATAGTCTAATACTCATCTTAGTAACTCGCCTTAGTGTTAGAACTCAGATACACATTTATCGTTATTGTTTAATAGAATTAAATATTCTTGAATATATTTTAACTAGTGTGTATTCTGTGCAAAGCACGGTCTTCTATTTTTTTTTAAACATCGCATTTTAAACTTGTCTTCCTCTATGTTTTAAAACATTTGATTTAACTATTGTACGTTTAAAATTAGAAATCGTATCTGCTCCTATATACTTAAAATGATCTAAGTTTTAACACATTTGATTTAGAAATCATATTTATTCCTCTATGCTTGATGGTGAACCACATTTTAATACGTTTAATTTGCTTTACTGTTTATAATACAGTAAATATTGTAGAATGATAGTAGAATCAAGTATAGCGGCTCATATATGATTTACTGTTTATGATACGGAAAATTACCGTAACATAAATAGTAACTTCGATCGTGAGGGGTCGCATCTGATTTACTCATCATGCTACAGTGATTTACTGTAGTGTTTACAGTAGCATAAACAATACTTTTTTTAATCATCCTATAGGTATAGAAAAGTAGATTTGAATAAAAAATTATGCCTGTTTATTCAGGTTATGAATGGTATCCTCCGTGTCAGTGCTATTTTAATCATCTATACTAGTACAAAAAATTACCATCACAAAAATCTGAAACATCTAGAAGTTGCGGAGAAAATTGGAAGTCCAGACTTAGAAATATAAATCGCTAATGATGAGGACAGCTTGGAGGTGGGATCACGCAAGCACGGATTTTTGAGGATGCATGTGCAAAATATCTTGAGAATAAGCTGGCGATAGTAGTTTTTTTAGTAATATTTAAATACATTATAAGATATATGTCAGTCGTGTTAGTTTTAGCTTTGTATGAAAGGCATCGGCACAGAGGGAATTGCTGAAGAAATTAAACTTAAAATAATAAATAAATGAAAGTGACTTCACACAGGAATGCCGTGGTGCATTTAGTCATATCGGCGTTTGATAAAAAAAATCAGAATATAGCACAAAAAAGCAACGGTCGGATGTTTGAATGTAGATTTTCGTGTTGGATTAACAAACATATGGATGAGCATGAATACAAATATTATCATAATACTCTATGGCCATGTTGGAAGTGTGGGTTGGTGTTATCATGGGACTAATTTAGGTCAATGTTGTCCTTATTGGGATTTTGTCTTTGATTCTTTATGTAACTTCATGAGAATTAGATAGGATTATAGTTCTATCATGATTAGGAGTTTGGGTCCTATCATAATTAGGAGTTTGAGTTCTATCATGATTAGGAGTTTGGATTTTATCATGATTAGGAGTTTGAATCCTATTATAATTAGGAAGTTAGGCTAGAGATAGAGTTTTGGTTTCCCTCTATATATTCTTCTATTGGTGAGGGAAAAACCAAGAAGAAAAAGTAGAGATGTAGTAGATGAGAGAGAAAGAGAGGGTTTCGTAGTCTTTATCCGTGCAAAAGATTACAATGAGTGGATTTTGGAGAGAATATGAGAGTTGATTATGTATGTAAGGTTGAAAGATTGAGAGACAAAAGATGAGCGGTTCCTCTTGTAGTTCTCCGTGATACATAGACCTGTCCATCCGGGCAGGGTAAAATCGGAGCCCGAAGCCGGATTCGGGTACCCCGGGTCGGGTTTAGGCCCGGGTCGGGTTCCGGACCGGACCGGTTTTTTAATTCTATTTAAAATTTAAATTATACAAAAAAAGACAAAAAATTTAATAAAAAGCAATAATTTTATTAATCACTTAAAATAACATAAATTACAAATAAAAAATTATAAAATAATTTTGTTTATTAATAATTAATAAATCATTTATAAATTACAAGTATAAATTTATTTTGGAATTCATCGCATCATAATAGATAAGTACATCCCAACTAGGTTGGCACCTACTCACCTATATCACTATCATTTGCAAATATTCCCAAAATAATTTTTTACAAATTTTAAGCTAAGATATAAAAATTACAATTTGATGAATATTATTTATTCTTTATGTCTATCTGCTAGTCCCAGTTCTTCAAATTTATCTTTAATTTCAGCCATCCGATCGATGCCTTGCGTTCGTTTCTCGTACTTCCACCAATCTTGTAAGCACATCACCGCTTGTACAGTATACGGATCTAACCATGTCCTGTGATCGTCGATCAAATGTCCTGTTGTGCTGAAGGCGGATCTCGAAGCTACCGTCGAAAGCTGCACTATTAGTAAGTCACGAACCATGGTGGAAAGTATAGGATATGAAACTGATCCATATACTTTCCACCATTGTAAAAAATCTAAAGCATTTCCTTGACATTTAACTTAAGAAGCAGATAAATATTAATCTATTTCAGAAACCTCCAATGATGAAAATCCAAGTCCAGATCCACCAGTTAGCTCAGCTATCATTGCATACCTATCAAAACTTACGTTTTTACATCGGGATGAGCTCGAAGAAACAGAAGCTGTAGACTGTTGTTTAGCTACACCATGTCTAGCTGTATACTCATCATATAAGGTTTAAAAATAATTTCTAATAGCTAAACGATGAGTAGTAGCAGTAAGGGTGGTTCCATCATCTAAGTCTATAATCTGATTACCATACAAGGATTGTAACAAACTTCGAATGCCAATATTCTTCAAGCATGGATTAATAAGAATCCCCAAACCAAAAATATGAGGAATAAGCCTAAATTACTTATTAAGTTTGCTCTCCATTTGAAAATCATAGGTCCAAAAGTATCATCCATAAGATATTTCCTAAAAAAAATTGAATATTTAAAATTTGTAAAGCGGCTAAAGTAATGGTTGGATAATAACAGTCAGATAATTACATTATAGCATCATAAAAAACTTGTAACATTTTATTTAAATTACATATAATTATCCATTCATCTTCAGTTATTTCTTAAGTGCTACCAAAACTAGAACTAGAAGCATAATAATTTATAAAATCAGTTATAAGGTCTGTATATTCTATTGCTACACTTAACATTGCATAGGTGGAATTTTACCTATGGTCAACATCTTTTGGAATTAGTTTGGGCTTTACATTTTTTCTTTTACAAAATTGTTTCCATCTATTAAGTCTTTGTTCAGAAGCATTATGCATATAAGCAACTGTTCTAACCTTTTCTATCATAGGTTTAATTTTAGTAAATGCACTTTGAATAATTAAATTTAAAATATGACAGATACACCTAATATGAAAAAGATCACCATGATATGATAATGACAAAGTTGATCTGATAAAATCAACAGCTACATTATTATTACTTGCATTATCGAGTGAAAGAAAAAATATTCTTTCTGAAATTTCTAATTTCATAAGTTCTTTAATTATTAAATTTGCAACATTAATATCAGTATATGACTCTTCTATTGCAATAAAAGAAACAACTCTTTTAAACATTTGCCAATTTTCATCAATCCAGTGTGCTGTGATACATAAATATTCAGTTTGAGCTCTAGATGTCCAAATATCAGAAATTAAAAAAATTTACAGTTTAAATTTTTAAAATAAGAAATTATTTTTTATTGTTTCTCCTGATAATATTTTAAAATATCACGTTGACAGGTTTGACGAGAAATTTTTTTAAATGCAGGATAAAAACCATTTCTAAACATATCTTCAAATTCATCATCTTCTACTAATTAAAAAAGAATGTTTTTAAGAATGATAAACCTGATTACGCATTTCCTAGCTCTGGCAGCGTCATAGTTCCAACTACCAAGACTACCAGAAGAGGAGGATTGAGAAATCATAGATTGTCAGATATCACCTTGAGGAATCTGGCATTTGTTGTGTTTATCTAAATGGCGTTTGAGGTGGTTGATGCTGCTGTTATGATGAGCTTGAAAAATCTTGCCGCACAACGTACACTTAGCCTTCTGGGTGAGGATCCTACCGTGTTCATCCTTGGTGACGTCGATCTTCTCGTAAAAATTTCACACATCGGATCTTGGCCTTTTAGGAGCTCTTGGTGCAGATTCGTCGCCACCGGATTTGAGATTAACATCGACAGGAGTAGACCCAGTAGGATGACTCATTTCAAGATCGGGAGATAGGTTTTGCTCTTCATAATCAGATCCTGAAGCCATTTGATTAAAGGATTAGAAAGTATAAGAGAGTATAAGAGTATAAGAGAGAAGTAGATGAGTTTTGGTGTGAAGAAAATAAATAAATAACCCCTTCTATTTACAGAGCCAGCCACCTAAACAAATGATCAAAATAACCTCAAAAAATAGCTATTTTTTGACCGTTTTTAGGGACAAAATGGTCAAAAGATCGTTTATGACTGTTGTGGCCGGCCCGGCCGTTATGGCCATAACGGTCACTCTCGTGACCGTTGTGGCCGGGCCGGGCCGGGCTGGCCCGGAACGGTCGGCTCGGCCCAACTCAGTCGCTTTGGCCACAACGGTCACTCTCGTGATCGTTGTGACCGGGCCGGGCCGGCCTTGGCCTATTTTGGCAACGGTCACCACAGCCCGGGCTTTTTGGACAGCCCTACTGATACATAGTGAATTTCTCGTATTGTTGCCCCGTGGACGTAGGTAGAAGTTGGTCGACCGAACCACGTAAATCTCGGTGTTCTTTTTCTTGATTGTGGTTGTTCTATCTTATTGATTGGGATTGTTCTATCTTATTGATTGAGGTTGGCTTCCGAGTTGCGCATATCGTGATAGACAGGGAAACTAAAATTCCTCATCAAGTGGTATCAGAGCGATGGTGATGGATCCGAGAGCGAGTTTGTAAGATAGAAGATGACGCCGTGCAAGATTGAAAATCAGCGTTACAAGAAAAAAGGGGGAAAAAGGGAAATGTTACTATAGCAGAACACTGTAGCACGCGGGCGCTGTTCACGTGGGGATCCGACGGTCCAGATTGATTTGTTAGCCGATTGAGAATTTAGAGGCGGATTTTGGTGATCCAGGAGTCGTTCCTAGGGTTTTTTGACGTGCTGAGTTTGTTTTTGGCATCGATTTCATCAAATTCACACTCTACAGTGACTGATTTGAATCTTGATTAGAGAATGATGACTTCTTCGGGTCCGAAGTTTGATATTCCGCTATTTAATGGCAAGACAAATCTGATGATAGATAAGAAGCAGGAGTTGGTTGGTGTGTATATTTGAGGAGGACAGTGCCAGATTAAGTGGAGCTTGCAAGTGAGCATGACCGAGTGACACACATGGAGATGAAGATGGTGGCGTTAGACTTAAAGATGGTGATCGCTCATATTCAATCCAAGCCAAGTGATGGAGGAGATAAAGGCATCCGGCTCGTAGTATGGAGTAGGAGAGGTGCACCGATATGATTTGACACGAGCGATGCAGGTGGAGTACGAGGACAACATATGGGGGAAGACTACTGTGAAGTTCAGTTTGGGAGGAGAAGCATGGTTGATTTGCTTCTAATACCAGAGGTGACAAAGATCTCTTAGCCCGCACAAGAGATGTGGAGGTGCCACGGCGAAGCAGAAGATAGTGAGGATCATAAAGGCATCAAATTGGGAGTACATGTGTTCTGATTTGAAGTGCGAAAGAAATAAAAGACTCTAGCGGGAGAGACAAAGTTTCAAGACAACAATGATATATCTCCAAGGGAGTTTAGGAATCAAATTCAAGGTGGAGATTGTTGGGATTTTGTCTTTGATTCTTTGTGTAACTTCATGAGAATTAGATAGGGTTAGAGTTCTATCATGATTAGGAGTTTGAGTTCTTTCATGATTAGGAGTTTGAGTTCTTTCATGATTAGGAGTTTGAATCCTATTCTAATTAGAAAGTTAGGCTAGAGATAGAGTTTTGGTTTCCTTATATATATTCTTCTATTGGTGGAGGAAAAACCATGAAGAAAAAGTAGAGATGTAGTAGATGAGAGAGAGAGAGTTTCGTAGTCTTTATCCATGTAAAAGATTACAATGAGTGGGCTTTGAAGAGAATATGAGAGTTGATTATGTATGTAAGGTTGAGAGATTTAAAGACGAGAGTTGAGTGGTTCCTCTTGTAGTTCTCCCTGATACATAATGAATTTCTCGTATTGTTGCCCCGTGGACGTAGGTCAAAGTTGGTCGACCGAACCACGTAAATCTCGGTGTTCTTTTTCTTGATTATGGTTGTTCCATCTTATTGATTGGGGTTGGCTTCCGAGTTGCGCATATCGTGGTAGGCGGGGAGACTGAAATTCCCCAACAGTCCTGGGATATAATAGTATCAGAGACATGGTGAGTTTACTTATTGATAGGAACTTATTTTGTTCAATTTATTATTAAAACCTCTAATACCTGCGTCATATTTGGTAACTAATAGTTATAAGGTGGTGGAGAATTGAGACATAACACGAACATCTACGATTGCCCTTCTACCCATCAGTCATGATTTTTGCTTAAGTTTAAACTTAGAATTCGTAATTTCTCTATTATTGAGCGAAAAAGCCAACATAAACAGATGTAAATATGTCATCATAAGATAATTCAACATTGCTCATTAGCAAATTCATCAATATATCAACACTACCGAACATAATTAACCATAACATAATTACGCATACTTTTAAATTTCCTCGTAAGCATAGGGAGGGTTAAAAAAACCTAACCTCCCCCAAGTTTAATGTTCGAACATCACAAAACAAGCATTCAACACTTGTATTTATTTCTACTAGGTTTTATGTACATACAATGCACATAGCAAAATATCATGATTAAGTATTTTTAATTTATTTCCTCATTAAAATTTATTTCTCGGTATCACTTTAGTAGTTTTTGCTCACTTATGTATCTAAGTTCTAGCATTGTGATTATTAATTTTATTCTTTGATATTTATTTGAGTGGACTACACTGAATTTAAAATTTCATGTTGATAATTGAATTGATAGGGAACAAATATAATCCAAAGCTAATTTTAATTTTCATATTATTTGAACCTATATGAAACCAAGCTTGATTTGAGAAAGTATAGTATTACGAAAGTGAAAAATACTTGAAAAATAGCACTATAAAAGCAAGGCGAATAATTAAAGCTAATAAGCCAAGATGATTGATTAAAAAAAGTGCTAGAACGAAACTAAATAGAATATGAAGCTATTCTCAATCATTGGTAGACTTCATAAAGAACTATAAAGTAAAGATTAATGCTTTTTAGTACGCTTTTGTATGATAAAAGTATCCACATAAGCATATAAAATACTAAAAATAGTTTATGAAAATCCCTTCTAAATATTCCTAATTTTACTCAAAAAAATAAAACTATTCTATACAATATTCACAAAATAGATTTTTTATTCCTCATGTTTCATTTGTTTTATTGAGTCGAGATCAATTATTCTTTGCCTTTATACTTCTCTTGTGCAATTCGAGGGCAATGTCTCTATCATCTACATCGATTATGACTTTAGGTTAGAAGTGGATGTTTTGTACGTACTGTTATATTTTATTGGTCTTGTTTATCTTTTTGTCTTCTCATCTTACTTCACAAACAAGTTGCATGTATTTCTGATGTTCAACACAAACTTCTAGAAATATGAATTTTAATTATTTTTCTATTTCAAAAAGAATAATTATTAATTTAATATTGTTGATGTCCGAGATCACACAGTCGATGAGAGTTATTCGCGGATGACGAAGAGTGAGAGGATGAGATATGGGGTCGACTCCTCCTCTGACTTTATGCCCGATCTTTAGACTGAAATTCCTGATTCTTCTGCATAAATAAGAAGAACGAACCCGTAAGAGGGTGGGGCTAGTTTCCCCCGTGGTACCTCCGATGGTCAAGTCAGCTGGTAAGCTTGAGTGGGGTTTGAGGGAAAGTCCCAGGACCATTGAGGTCCTTATCAGGGGGTACTATTTTTGAGTTATTAATAAAAAGAAAGTTGATCAAGAGGGTGAAAATGATCCCCCGAATTCAATGAATATCCAGTCTCTTCGTCGAGTCAAGATTAAAAGAAGAAGAAGAAGAAGAAGAGGAAGATCTTTTTCCCCTTTGCACCTTACCTTCCTTTTATAGTCCTTTGCCTTGAGATTCTAACCCTTAGCTTTGACTATGCATAGCAGGGGCAGTGGTGGGATGAGCAGACAAGATGCTGAGTCATTCTCAGCTTTACAGATGTCGGCTGGCGACTAGAAGGTTAGTCATTTGAGAACATGAGAGGACATCTCCAACATATGTAAGGACCGTGAAATTTTGATACTAGTTAAAATAATTATTCTAGTATTTTAAAATATTTAATTATGATTTTTAAAAGAGTATTTGTATTTTTTCCTCAATTTCCTATAATTTTCTATGATTTAAAAATGTGATTATATATTTATATAAATGATTTTGATATTTATAAATTTATTTTGTGCGGTCAAAATTCCTAGAATTAATTTGTTGTTTTATCGGTACTATTACGTAATATTTTAAATAATATGTTGTATTATTAATATTATTACGTATTA